>JAWHQI010001337.1:0-88247 GCA_033032865.1 Dactylorhiza incarnata | reverse complement strand
GTTACAACTCCACCTCCCTTAAAAGAATTCGTCCCGAAATTTCGAAAATCGTAGTAGCAGTAATTACAGTTAAACTTACCTGAGGGAAATAGCTCGGGGGTACTCCGCAAGCATCGATTTCTCTCTTTCCCAAGAGAGTTCCTCTCGCCCGCAATTATTCCAACGGACTTTCACCATCCGAATGGACTTGTTCCGCAACTGCTTCACTTCAGTGTCTCAATGCAAATGGTTTGACTTTCATCGCTAGCCCACCATCTACCGACACTTCGTTGACCGCAACAACCAGATTAGGCTCTTTAACAGCCTTCCGCAACACGGAGATATGAAATACATCATGCAGCCCGCTCAGCTCCAAAGATAGAGCAAGCCGGTAGGCGGCTTCACCAATGCGCTCCAAGATCTCGAACGGTCCTAAGTACCTTGGACTTAGCTTTTTCAAGCGTCGGATCCTTGATACTCCTTTGAACGGTTTGATCTTGAGATAAACCCAGTCGCCAACGACGAACTCGACATTCCGGTGATTTGCGTTGTAATATTTTGCCTGCCAATCCTGGGCAATGAGCAATCGCTCCCGAATAGCCCGAATTGATGTATTTGCCTCTTCCACGTCTTTGCGTTTTAACAACTTAGTGTCGCCCGTTTCAGCCCAAGATAACGGTGTGCGACATTTCCTACCATAAAGAGCCTCGAAAGGGGCCATCTTTATACTTGCTTGGTAGATGTTGTTGTAAGCAAACTCGATCATATAGAGATGGTCTTCCCATCTCTTTCCGAAGTCCAGGGCGCACATCCTCAGCTTGTCCTCCATCGTCCTATTGGTCCTTTCGGTCTGTCCATCCATTTGTGGGTGGAAGGCCGTGCTAAACTTTAGCTTGGTACCCAATAATTGATGAATCAGCCTCCAATCATTTGATGTGAACTGCCCATCGCGATCACTGACGATGCTACGGGGAATCCCGTGCAACCGTACGATGTTATCGACGTACAACTTTGCCAGCTTTTCCACAGAATCATCCTTCCGGTTCGGAATGAAGTGTGATACCTTCGTCAAACGGTCCACGATCACCCAGATGGCGTCGTTTCCTTGTTGCGATCTCGGCAATCCTTTCACGAAATCCATTGAGATATCATCAAACTTCCATTCCGTAATCGCAAGGACTTCAGAAAACCCACCGGGACGTTGACATTCCGCCTTCACCAATGCGCAAGTATGACAACTTGGCCACGTAGAGGTCAATGTCTTTCTTCATACCCGACCACCAGAAAAGTTTCTTCATATCCATGTACATTTTAGTGCTCCCCGGGTGGATCGAGTACTTGGTATGATGAGCCTTGTACATCAACTCCGCCTGTAGAGTGCCACTGTTTGGGACGCCACAATCTGCCCTTTTTCCACATGAGGTCATCTTTGAAGGAGAAATCAAGCAGTTGACCCATCGACGGTCTCCGCTTTATAGCGTTTCATGCTCTCATCCAGCTCCAATGCCTGTCGAACTCGGTCGGCAAGGTCATATTGAACCTCCGTCCAGTTCAAGCATGCTGAAGTAGACGCTCTTCTATCAACGCAAATGATCTCCATATCTACCAGCTCGCGGATTAGACGCTCATCATGCATCAAAATCAATTCGCTTGAGCAGGAGCCCGACGACTCAATGCGTCCGCAACTACATTTCCCTTACCAGGAGTATATTTGATGTCGAAGGTGTAGTCCCCTAAGGAACTCCATCCACCTCCCTCTGACGCATATTCAACTCCCTTTGATCCAGCAGGTACTTGAGGCTCTTGTGGTCGGTAAGATATCGATCTTCACGCCATACAAGTAATGCCTCCAAAGTTTGAGGGCGAAAACCACGGCCGCTAGCTCCAAATCATGGACCGGGTAGTTCCTCTCATGAACCTTCAGTTGCCGGGAGCCGTAGGCAATTACCTTCCGAACTGCACTAGGACGCAACCCAAACCACTCCCTGAGGCGTCGCTATAAATTTCGTAGCCTTCCGTACCACATGGCGAGCAAAGAATGGGCGCCGTGGTCAGACGGCTCTTCAGCTCTTCAAAAGCTCGTGCGCACTCAGGCGACCAAACGAACTTCTGTTCTTTCCTAGTCAGTTTAGTGAGAGGGAGTGCGATCCTCGAGAAGTTCTCCACAAAGCGCCTATAGTAGCCGGCAAGTCCTATGAAACTACGGACTTCCGCTACATTTTTCAACACAGGCCAGGCTCAGATCGCTTCTATCTTTAACGGATCAACCGCGATTCCATCTCCACTAACAACGTGACCTGGAATGCTACTGACGGTAGCCAGAACTCGCACTTGGAGAACTTGGCATATAGTTGACTCCTCCTCAGGGTGCTCAGAACTGCGTGCATATGCCCTACATGCTCCTCCTCCGACTGAGAGTATACCAAAATGTGGTCGATGAAGACGATCACAAATTGATCCAAATACTCTCGGAACGTTCTGTTCATTAAGTCCATGAATACCGACGGTGCATTAGATAGACCGAACAGCATCACCGTGAACTCATAGTGCCCAAGCGGGTACTGAACGCTGTCTTTGGAATATCACATTCCCTAATACGAAGCTGATAGTAGCCGGACCTTAAGTCAAGCTTAGAGTATACCGTCGACCCAACCAGTTGGTCAAATAAGTCGTCGATTCTCGGAATCAGATAACGGTTCTTCTCGGTCAGCTTGGTCCGCTACTACTAGGACAACACCAAAGCTGGTCTTAGGCCCCGAATCCTTCAACAAGGTGAAGAACATCTTCGCGCCTTTTCATAGCTTCTCTTATCCGCGCTCACTCGAGATCTATTGGGCAGCATTACCTCCAACCTATCCTTGACTAAGGTAAACGACACTCTGATTCATAACACGAACTCCTTAGACAGATAAGAGAGCGATGCTCCCACACCAACAGAACTCTCGTCGAATAGTCGATAATTAGGACAAAGCCTAATTGCACATAAATACAAGACACAAAATTTTGCTATCATCGGATGCGGTGGCCTCACTGCTATCTCTATCCACACACGGGGTAGAAATCATATTATGAGATGATCATCCATACTTGTGGCAACATCGCATTGTTGAATGACCTCTTGCTGACCATAAGAGTAGACTCTCGGCTGGGTTAGAGAATGCTGGAAGTCGAAGTCTCCACCATCTTGCCTATCTCCATAGAAGCTGAACCCATCGCACGAGCATAGGTCCACTTCTCCGCTTTTTGCCTTTGGAGGACCACTTCGGCTCTGTGTCCCACCTTTCCACAAGTGAAACAAATTAAGGAACACCGTGCAGTCTTAGCTTCCACAGAGTTAAACTTTCTCTTGTTTCTTCTGAACTCAGACTTGGACTGAGAGACCGGCGCATGTAACTCATTGAAGTTTTTCGCGCGTGGCATACTATTCATTTCCATTTCCAGAGATTTTGCTGCTTTCACTAAGACGTTGAAGCCAAGTAACATTGGACCCACAAGCATTAGTCTTAGGTCATCTCGCAGACCATTATAGAACTTGTTGACCTTGGTCTCCTCAGCTTCCCACCTAGACCTCTCATAACGACCCAGACTGATGAACTCATTCAGGTACTCATCCACTAAGTGTGCTCCTTGCTCCAGGTGTAAACACTGGTTTCTGTAGTGCCAAATGCTCTGTTGAGCATGTACCTTAGAAGGAAAGACTCATGGAAGTTTTCCCAAGAGATTTCGGTAAGTTGTCTCCACCAAACTTGTGCACCAACTCCTCTTCCCACCAAAGTCTTGCTTCTCTTATAAGTAGGAAGGTGGCCAAGGCTACCAACATATCCTTAATTATAAGTATTGATGTTAAAGTCCTCTTTATTTCTGACAACCACTCAGCAGCTCTCACATGAGATTCGGTCCCCGCGAAGGATGGAGGGTTGTGGCTCAGAAAGTACTTTAATTGCTGGTCACGCGCTCGTCCCACAACTACTTGCTCAACTCGATGTTCCACCCTCGGCTCTACCGCAGGTTCCACTGCAGTAACAGTTACAAGGGCCACATCTGGAGTCAGAGTAGTAGGCTATACAAGCCTTTGAGGTTGAGTGTTGATCATCGCGAAGACAGCTTCTGCGACCATTCTGATCATCTCAGCCGAAGGAGTGGTCGCTGGCACCGCAGCGGACGCACTACTTTCAGCGGTGTTACGGGGTCGAGACTGCCCCGCACCACTTCTAGGAACCTAATCGTGTAATACACAATTTAGTGCCCAAAACATAGCAAACATCAATCATTGAACGCTCAGATTGCGTAAAATAAGTATGTTTTTTCATTCCTAAGTGGACATTCTTATTAGTTTTGTCATTTTAGGTGAGCGCACAGCCCGTGCACACCACCCCTTAAAAGGAATTCATCCCGAATTCGCTAAAATATGGATAGACGCCCTAAGTCCGATACCAAATTGTAACACCCTGCCAGTACGAATAATATAACAGTAGGTCCGGCCGGGACCCCACGCCATACTAACCACACTAGCTAGGCGTTAAAAGGAGATATATAGAAAAGAACTACACCAGAGTATACTAAACATAAGCGGAAGCATACAGATTTAACATTTCTATTAGAACTGTCCACTATCCCAAGAATGAAATTAGAGTTACGGCCTTAAGGCCTTACATTTAACAAATGTACCAAACTCAAAACATACATCGGCGCGCAGGCCGACATTACAAGAAAAGCAGAAAAGAGGCTGGCCTTCGAGGGCCAACTCAGCAAAAGGGCCACCGCCCGCTATTTCCCGCTAGGCTCACCTGCACCTGCATAAGAACATTCCACCAAGCGGTGGAAAATAAAGTAACGGTCAGCACAGCTGACCAAATTATAATGACCCCACCCCTTTCCCGGGGTGGCGGAGCTTCTTCCCTGCAAGCAAGCCATATTAGCAACATGTACTAATATAAGGAATGTGCAAACTACACAAGGTGAGGTTTCAAGCACAATCAATCTTCTAGGTTGAGCATCAAGGAAAAGGGAACCTAGGTATGCACATGATGTTGGTTGGGTTCACCCGAAGGTTCCCCACAACCGCCTAAACAACCGCATGAGGCTAACAACATCAATTCATCACAAACATGGGTACACACAACCGCACGCTCCATGCTCACAAGGCATGCACCGAAGGTACTTCTTCACGAGCACCAACACCATCATGAGTCTAGAAATTTTAGATGGAAAAGAGCTTTTGGTCAGTCTAGGCAAGACGCCTTCCACGACCTCTCCCACGATCGCTCGGATTTACAAGAGATAACATCCCCCTACCGCCACGCATGGAAACGGGTTTAGTTCAACCAATTCCCGTGCTCTTGTCATCAATTGAACACACGATGCGGGTATGACATCACCTCGGCCCGTAAGGGTTTAGCACTTGCAAGTGCTACACAAAATATAAGTTACGCACCTAACCCATTCACGAGGGCCTAGGCTTCACAAATACTTAACGAAGGAGGTACAAGACACTCCGCTTCAAATAGCGTGGTGAAGATTTGCATTCAACCACTCTCAAGCATGGGGCTTCCGTTAGGCTCTCCGAAAGACACCTAAAACCCAAGTCCCGTAACACAATAGCAATATCACGGAGTCATTCTCCGGCACGCATTATAGGCTTAACCTAAATGCAACGTCGCAATCCAAGCATCACCGATTCGGGCTCACGGCCACGAATAGGTTTCACACAAAATGCCTAAATCCGCATGACTACCGGATTTCTAAATTCAATATGCCGGGGATGGACACAATTGACCCGGAGTTCCAAAGAACTAGAGGAAATCCTACACTTCACCCATTTGGTGAAAGGGATTCCTCATGCAAGCATAGAAAAAGGAATGATAGGACAAATAATACATCCAAAGACCGGGAGGAAGAATCGTTACCCTAGGAGCATTCTTCCTTGCCATAGAACTGAGATTCTACTCGGAGGGAAAGGACCGCACCGGGCTGCACTTTCCAGATCTGGGAACGCCTCGCGAATCGGAGCTCCGAAGCTTCGTCAATGGCGGAATCTCCTTCTTCCTCCTTGCCCTTTCTTCTTTATCTAGCTTAGGAGAGAGGAAAGCTATGGAATTATGAGGGATTAACCCCTCTCCAAAGCCCTAAAGCCCCCCAGCAACAGCTCACAGCCGTTGGATCAAATTCCAAAGATTTTGATCGGTCGGATCGTCTTCTCCATTCTTATTTACGGAGCAGAATAAACAGGGCGCACGATCACTGGCGCACGACCAGTGGTTATGTGCGAAGAGGAGAAATGGTCGTGCGATGAGCGGACAGTACTCGTTTAGCCAGCTTCTTTTTCCTTGACAAGTGCGCATGATCACTGCCACACGACCAGTGGTCGTGCGCGAAGAGGAAAAATGGTCGTGCGCAATGCCTTACGGGGAAACTTCACCCTACTCCGATTCGCAGCACTACCACTCCGCCTACTTCGCTGAACTACAATTTTTGGGGTGTTACACACAAAGGCAAGATACTTCTTCCACAAACCGCAGATGATATGCCTCTTTAGTTTTGCCTCGGAGATGGGCTCATCAGGGTCCAATGCAGAAATCTCCGCCGTGAGGTTCTTCATCTTGAGAAAGAAGGTGGAAATAGAAAAATCACCCTGAGAGTCTTTCACCAACTCATTTTCAAGATACTGTAGCCTCGCTACATTCTTCTTATTGAACAATCCATCCAAGGATGTCCAAATCTCAGCAGCAGACTTACATCCAATGATGTGATCAAACAACTCTGGTGAGATATCCCTCTTAAGAGTGAACTCTGCCTTAGCATTCGTCCTCCTCCAAAGTCTCACCTCTGCCATGTTATCTCCTGCTAACTGAATCTCCTGTGTGTCTTCTCCTCCAACTACCTCCCATAGATCCTCGCCAAGCAAGTAACTCTCCATACATGACTTCCACTTTTAAAAGTTAGTGGATGTGAGGAGTTCAATACCAAGACCTCTTGCGTATCTAGCTTCCATGGCAATCTATGTGGTTCTTCTTCACAAAGACGATGGCAACTCAAGTTGATCACTGCTTATCCACTCCAAGAACCTGGCTTTGATACCATGTTAAAATTTTTGAAAGACCGTTTAGGAGTAAGCAGGAGTTGTATCAACAAGAGTTAAAGCCAAACAACCACAATTCCAAAACAGAAACACAAGAAATCTTTATTAAAACAATACTTCTTTACACTTCGAGGTATACATGGCGAGACATGATTCATATGAATTATAGAGATGAGAAGAACAAAACACACCAAAAATTGAAACTGGCAGTCTGCCAAAGCAGAGACCGCACAGACCGCAAACTTCACAGATCGCCCGGCTTGTCCTGCTGTATCACCAGACCGCTTGCACAGTCAGACCGCAAGGAACACCTTGAGACCGCGCGAACAGAAACAGATAACCTGCACTTCCAGACCGCAATCCCAGACCGCACGAACTGGAGCTTATTGAACTGAACAAAGAACTGATGTTGTTGCCAGACCGCAACCCTGATCGCCTAACCGCTGAAGGTTGCCTGATCACTGAGTTCGATGTGCACAGCACAAGAACATAAACCAGTTCGCTGATAGACCGCAACCGAACTGTTTATTCAAGCCACTGGAAATCACCAAGGAAGAAGACGGCTACCTGCTGACCGCAAACCTGCGAACACAACAAACGGTTAGCTCTCTTCCAGACCGCGCGACCTCAATGTTGAGACTGACACAATTGACCCAGGCTCTAGTTCTTACAGTTCTCGTTAGGAATGACAGGCCCTGCACCCCTATTTATAGACAGAGAGACGGATGTCGTGTAACAGTCCTGGCCCAAGCCCATCCCCGGGTCACTGACCCCCAGGAACTTCCGGCACAGATGGCCCAGGCCCATCCTGGGACGGGGCCAGTGACCCGGGATGGGCTTGGTCAGGCCGCTCCCAGAATGGACCTGGGCCTTCGGTGCCGGGCAGTTCCTGGGGCGCCAGTGACCTCGGTGTGGGCTTGGGCCAGGACTGTTACAAAAAGTGCACTTTTTGTAACAGTCCTGGCCCAAGCCCATCCCCGGGTCACTGACCCCCAGGAACTGCCGGCACCGATGGCCCAGGCCCATTCTGGGAGCGGCCTGACCAGTCAACACTGGCCCCGTCCTAGGACACTGGCACCATCGGTTTAGCCTGACCACAACTGGTCAACAACAAGCCTGCAGGTTGTACACCCCAACCCCTCTCTAGCCTACCACAGGGCACAGCGGGTTGTTGGAGGGGGGGGGGGCACGAACCCACGCCCTCCCTTTGATGAGAATTGAGCCAGTTAAGCGGTAGCGCGTGGACTTCCCAGGAGGTCACCCATCCCGTGACTACTCCAGCCCGAGCACGCTTAACTACGGAGTTCTTTCACTTCTCATCACCAACTGAGCTCAACCCGCTGTGCCCTGTGGTAGGCTAGAGAGGGGTTGGGGTGTATGTCCTGCAGGCTTGTTGTTGACCAGTTGTGGTCAGGCTGAACCGATGGTGCCAGTGTCCTAGGACGGGGCCAGTGTTGACTGGTCAGGCCGCTCCCAGAATGGGCCTGGGCCATCGGTGCCGGCAGTTCTTGGGGGTTATATTTTTTCTTTTTTTTTCTTTTTTTTACTTAATCTTTTTTTTTTTGTAACAGTCCTGGCCCAAGCCCACACCGAGGTCACTGGCGCCCCAGGAACTGCCGGCACCGACGGCCCAGGTCCATTCTGGGAGCGGCCTGACCAAGCCCATCCCGGGTCACTGGCCCCGTCCCAGGATGGGCCTGGGCCATCGGTGCCGGCAGTTCCTGGGGGTCAGTGACCCGGGGATGGGCTTGGGCCAGGACTGTTACAAAAAGTGAACTTTTTATAACAGTCCTGGCCCAAGCCCATCCCCGGGTCACTGACCCCCAGGAACTGCTGGCACCGACGGCCCAGGCCCATCCTGGGAGCGGCCTGACCAGTCAACACTGGCCCCATCCTAGGACACTGGCACCATCGGTTCAGCCTGACCACAACTGGTCAACAACAAGACTGCAGGCCGTACACCCCAACCCCTCTCTGGCCTGCCACAGGGCACAACGAGTTGTTGGAGGGGGGCACGAACCCACGCCCTCCCTTTTATGAGAAATGAGCCAGTTAAGCGGCAGCGCGTGGACTTCCCAGGAGGTCACCCATCCCGTGACTACTCCAGCCCGAGCACGCTTAACTACGGAGTTCATCACCAGCTGCAGCTCAGTTGGTGATGAGAAGTGAAAGAACTCCGTAGTTAAGCGTGCTCGGGCTGGAGTAGTCACGGGATGGGTGACCTCCTGGGAAGTCCACGCGCTGCCGCTTAACTGGCTCATTTCTCATAAAAGGGAGGGCGTGGGTTCGTGCCCCCCTCCAACAACTCGTTGTGCCCTGTGCCAGGCTAGAGAGGGGTTGGGGTGTACGGCCTGCAGGCTTGTTGTTGACCAGTTGTGGTCAGGCTGAACCGATGGTGCCAGTGTCCTAGGACGGGGCCAGTGTTGACTGGTCAGGCCGCTCCCAGGATGGGCCTGGGCCGCCGGTGGCGGCAGTTCCTGGGGGTCAGTGACCCGGGGATGGGCTTGGGCCAGGACTGTTATAAAAAGTGCACTTTTTATAACAGTACTGGCTAGCCACCCCGGGCCCCTAGCCCAGTACTGCCGGCACCGACGGCCCAGGCCCATCCTAGGAGCGGCCTGACCAGTCAACACTGGCCCCGTCCTAGGACACTGGCACCATCGGTTCAGCCTGACCACAACTGGTCAACAACAAGCCTGCAGGCCGTACACCCCAACCCCTCTCTGGCCTGCCACAGGGCACAGCGGGTTGTTGGAGGGGGGGGGGGGGCACGAACCCACGCCCTCCCTTTGATGAGAATTGAGCCAGTTAAGCGGCAGCGCGTGGACTTCCCAGGAGGTCACCCATCCCGTGACTACTCCAGCCCGAGCACGCTTAACTACAGAGTTCTTTCACTTCTCATCACCAACTGAGCTGCAGCTCAGTTGGTGATGAGAAGTGAAAGAACTCCGTAGTTAAGCGTGCTCGGGCTGGAGTAGTCACAGAATGGGCCTGGGCCGTCGGTGCCAGCAGTTCCTGGGGTGGCAAGATCCGGTGAGGCTTGGGCCAGGACTGTTATAAAAAGTGCACTTTTTGTAACAGTCAAGGCCCAAGCCTCACCGGGTCTTGCCGCCCCAGGAACTGCTGGCACCGACGGCCCAGACCCATTCTGGGAGCGGCCTGACCAGTCAACACTGGCCCCGTCCTAGGACACTGGAACCATCGGTTCAGCCTGACCACAACTGGTCAACTACGGAGTTCTTTCACTTCTCATCACCAATTGAGCTGCAGCTCAATTGGTGATGAGAAGTGAAAGAACTCCGTAGTTAAGCGTGCTCGGGCTGGAGTAGTCACGGGATGGGTGACCTCCTGGGAAGTCCACGCACTGCCGCTTAACTGGCTCATTTCTCATCAAAGGGAGGGCGTGGGTTCGTGCCCCCTCCAACAACCCGCTGTGCCCTGTGGCAGGCCAGAGAGGGGTTGGGGTGTACGGCCTGCAGGCTTGTTGTTGACCAGTTGTGGTCAGGCTGAACCGATGGCGCAGTGTCCTAGGACGGGGCCAGTGACCCGGGATGGGCTTGGTCAGGCCGCTCCCAGAATGGACCTGGGCCGTCGGTGCCGGCAGTTCCTGGGGCGCCAGTGACCTCGGTGTGGGCTTGGGCCAGGACTGTTACATGTCGTCACCGCAAAAACTGGGATACAATAACCGCCCATCAGATCGCGAACGATCTCACCAGGCAGACCGCGCAATCACAACACTTGGACAAGATCCAGTCCAAGACCGCAAGTCAGCAGCAAGTCGCGCACAAGCCGAGCGGACACAGCGATCACCCTTCCTGAGATCGCCAATATCAAGCCAGGAACATCTGGCCGACTTGAGCCAAGTCGCCACATCATCCAGAACAACCCGCCCGGTCTCAGCAGTCAACCAAGACAGACCGTCCAGAACCAAACCCGAGAGAGATCGCTGGAATCAGACCGCTAGAGCACCAGCGCAGACCGCGCGGTCTCTGCGGTCTCCAGCCTCTAGACTGGCCGGACTCCCTTCCACTTCACTTCAATAATTTCAACAAAGGGAATGGGATTGAGTGCCATGAAGGCTCCCCATGAGAAAATTCATTTGGTCCAACCTGGACCTTTTGTATTTGGTACCTCAGCCCCCTCATTCAAGAATCAGGGTGCAAGCTCTTCTAGATCTATTTCAGCAAAGAAAATTCTTGCTGTCAAATTTGTTGACAAGGCTTGTTGCTCAGTGTCAGATGTCATCAGATCTTGTATGGCTGCCAAGCCAAAGCAGGCTGATTTCATCATGGCAAAGAGCATCAAGACATCACATAGATTGACATTCAGTCAAATCATTGCTGACAGAAATAGGAAGACTACAGTTGTCTCCCCTCCTGAACATAGGCACAGTAATGCTAATTCCTCAGGAAATGTTCAGAAGAGGAGATACAATATTCATGAATGTTGGTGTTGTGGTAAAGTGGGACACTTTGCCATAGATTGTTGGTACAATCCCAATGTACCAAAGGCAAAGAAGAGTCTTCCTGCAAAGAGTTCAGCCAGTGTGAGGTTATCTTATCAGACTAACAAGTACCTAGGAGCCAAAGTCACTTGGGCTCCTAAGCGTAATTAAATTCCATAATGCAGGTTAGTTCAAATACCAGCCTTGGGCAGATTTGGTATTCGGACAGTGGGTGCTCAAGACATATGAAAGGCACCAAGGGTTTACTGTAGGAATACAAAGCAGTGAAGAATGGACCCAAAGTCATCTTTGGGGGTTCAGAAAAGGGAGTCACCAGAGGTTATGGTATGATCACAAATGGCATAGTCTCCATCACTAAAGTGGCTTATGTTGAAGGGTTGCAACACAACCTTGTTAGCACAAGCTAACTGTGTGATCTTGGCTATGTCATTGAATTCCACAATGATAAGTGCCTAATCAAAAAGTCTAATGACTTGGAAACCATACTCTCAGGCACTAGGAGTGGAAATGTTTATTATTTAGATTTTATTTGCAGATCATCTTCCGCTCCTGTTTGTCTAGTGACAAATGAGAGTGAGTCTCTATGTGTTCAATGGCACAACAGACTTGCTCACATCAACTACAAGAAAATGCATAGACTATTCTCTAAGAACTTGGTTTGAAATAGTCCTAATTTAAAATGTGTTAAAAATAGCCCACGTCATGCTTGCCAAATGGGCAAGCAAACAAGGGCCACTTTAAAAAGTATTGGCTCCAAAGACACTAAGAGATGCCTTTATTTATTGCACATGGACTTGTTTGGTCTTATGCCAATTCAGAGCTTAGGAGGGAAGCTGTATACCTTAGTGATTGTTGATGATCACTCAAGATATACATGGGTATTTTTCCTTAAAAAGAAATCTGATACTCTAAATGTCTTTATAAGCTATGTCAAGGCCATTCAGAATGATTTGCAATGTTCTGTGGTCAGAACTAGGTCTGATTATGGCACAGAGTTTCAATCTGAAGCCATGACAAGGTCCTGTCAAGAACTAGGTATCATCCAAGAATTTTCCTCCACAAGGACCCACAAAAAAATGGGGTGGCTGAGAGGAGGAATAGAACATTGATAAAAGCTGGGAGAACATTGCTTAGTGACTCTTCACTCCCAGAATATTTCTGGGCTGAAGTAGTCAATACTGCCTGTTATGTTCTCAATAGAGCTTCCATCAATAAAGTTCATTGAATTACCCCCTATGAGATTCTGAAAGGCAAACAACCAACAATTTCATATTTTAGGATCTTTGGATCTAAATGCTACATCTTAAATAATGGAAAATCTCAATTAACCAAGTTTGTTGAAAAATGTTACTTGGGGGTTCTTGTTGGCTATAGCTCACATAGTAGAGCCTATAGAGTATATAACAAGAAAACCCATGTTGTTGAAGAGTCCAAGCATGTGGTGTTTGATGAGACCAGCCTAATTTATAAGGGTTGGTCCAGTTCTTCTGTTTTGACAGGAAGTGAAAGGGCCATGAAAGAACTATCTATAGAAGAACCATCCAGCAGCAGTAAAGCACATACTGATGCAGCAATTCCAGAAGAAGTAAAGGAGCAGGATGCTGAAGAAGCTGCTGACCCAGTGGAAGAAATTCAGCATGTAGAGGAGAGACTGCCTGTAGCTACAAGACAACTAAGGGATCATCCCTTGGAGCAGATTATTGGGAATATTCAATAAGGTGTGACAACAGGGAGCAGGGCTCACAATGAGGCCTTGTTCCTCAGTTTCCTGTCACAGGTAGAGCCTAAGATGTTTGAAGAGGCCAACTTGGATCCATTCTGGATTCAGGCAATGCAGGAAGAACTTTTGCAATTCAAGAGATGAAAAATATGGAAGTTGGTGCCAAGGCCACAGGGACATAACATCATTAGCACTAAATGGATCTTCAGAAACAAGATGGATGAAAATGGGACAATCATCAAGAACAAGACAAGGCTTGTTGCAAAGGGGTATAGGCAAGAGGAAGGAATAGACTTTGACCAAACTTTTGCCCCAGTTGCAAGGTTGGGGGCCATAAGGTTATTCCTTGCATATGCAGCCCATAAAGGATTCAAAGTGTACCAGATGGATGTCAAATCAGCATTCCTAAATGGAAATATGCAAGAGGAAGTATATGTAGAGCAGCCATCAGGTTTTGTCCATCCTACTCTTACATCTCATGTTTATCAACTTAGGAAAGCTCTATATGGTCTTAACCAAACCCCCATGGCTTGGTATGAGACATTTTCTAGTTTTCTCCTCAAGAACAAGTTCTTAAGATGAAAGATAGATAGCACATTGTTTCTTAGGGAAATAAGGGGCAAGTGTCTCCTAGTCCAAATCTATGTTGATGACATAATATTTGGGTCTACTGATGACAACCTCTGCAAGAGATTTGCCAATGTAATGCATGGGGAGTTTGAGATAAGCAGTATAGGTGAACTTAAATATTTCCCTGGGCTCCAAGTGAAACAGTCTGATGATGGAATCTTCATTTCCCAGACTAAGTACACTAAGGAGCTCATAATGAAATTTTGGATGGAGTCAGCCTCCACCATGAGAACACCCATGGGATCTAATGTTTCACTAGACAAGGATGAAAAGTGGACGGCCTTTGATGAATCCATGTACAGGTGTATCATTGGATCCTTGTTGTACTTGACTGCTAGTAGGCCAGACATTATGTATTATACATGTGTTTGTGCTAGGTATCAGTCTTGTCCTAAGGAATCTCACTACACCTCTGTCAAGAGGATCTTGAGATACCTCAAGGGCGGCCTAAATCTTGGCCTTTGGTACCCTAGGAACAATGACTTTGAACTAATAGGCTATTCAGATGCAGATTTTGCAGGGTGCAAAGAAGACAGGATAAGCACAAGTAGCACTTGTCAATTCCTAGGGATGAAGCTGATCTCTTGGAGTAGCAAAAAGCAAACCAGTGTGGCCATATCCACAGCTGAGTCAGAGTACATTGCTGCAGGCAGCTGTTGTGCTCAACTTCTGTGGATCCAACATCAATTGGAGGGTTATAATATCAAGGTAAGTCAATCTCCCCTACTGTGCGATTCATCTAGTGCTATTTCTATTGCCAAAATCCAGTCTCCCATACAGGACCAAGCACATAGAAATTAGGTACTATTTTATTAGAGAGCATGTAGAGTGTGAAGATATCAAACTTGAATATGTCCCCACAGACAATCAAGTAGCTGATATCTTCACCAAGCCACTGGATGAGGCCAAGTTTAATTCTTTCAAAATTGACTTAGGAATGTTGAATTTAGAATGAGTTCACTTATGAATCTATTCTCACTGTTAAAATGCTTATGTTCTCATCTGTACAATTCTCACAATATGAACTGTTATGATAAATTGAAATCTGAATTGATCAACTTTACAGTAGGCATAGTCCACATGATAGGGTAGAATCTCCCTAAAATGTTAAATACTTTGAATTCAGGGTGAGACCCATCTCAGCTGATCTGCTGAGACAGCCATCTGTCTCAGTGAATAAGTATACAAAACAAACTAAAGCAGACTAAGGGCTCGGCTGGGAAAAATCTGGGTTCGACGAACTCTTTCCTGAGTTCGACGAACTCTTTCCTGAGTTCGACGAACGTCGACTTTGAATTCGACGAACTCAGCATTATGACATAAGCATAAGTAACACTTATAATCATAAGAACAATTGATTTGCTCCAAATGAGGGGGGCTAGAAAGGGTTATTCAAAATGAACAAGAATAGCTAATAAAGCTAACAGTTCTCACATTGAGGGGGAGCAAGTCCCTGCTCAGGTTGAGGGGGAGATGGCCAATGCTGCCTCCCAATCCCTAAAAGAAAAATAGTTGAAGAAATCAGAAAGGGGGAGATGGCCAATGTTAAGACCAACTCAGAGTCAGCTTTGAGTACAATGATAGTCCTCTGAGTTAGTCAAAGCTTAATATAAACAATCATGAGTTTTAATAGAATGCTTAAACAATCTTATCTTCTAGAAGCAATGTTATCATGAATGCTATATAGATCATTTTCATGATATGTTTTTGTTTGGCTATGTACCTTAGCATTGGGAATGTTCTGCCTTCTTGAAATAGGGGGAGATTGTTGGGAATATTGCCCTCAATATTCCTTTGATTTGAAGAGGCATCACTCACAATGCTAAGTACAAGATATATTTGATAAAGCCATATTTTTGTAAGATATATAGGCTCAGGTAACTCAAGAGAAAATGCCAATCATGCCCTTGTATCAGGAGAAATCAACTCCTAAGATATGAAGAATTGTCTCAGCAGAACCACTGAGACGAAGGGTCAAATCCGCTGAGATGGGAAAGAAGCAGCAAATATCCGCTGAGACTTGACGGGTTCGTCGAATGAAGAATGAAGTTCGTCGAATATAGAACTCAGTTCGTCGAACGCAGAGACGGAATAGAAGCAAGCTTTGAGACTTGGCGTGTTCATCGAATCCAGAACTCAGTTCGTCGAACGTAGAGATGGGGCAGAAGTAAGCGCTAAGACTTGGCATGTTCGTCGAATGAAGAATGAAGTTCGTCGAACATAGAATGATGTTCGTCGAACACAGAAACATCTCTGCAGATCGATGAAATCCGCTGAGAAGAGGAAGCAATATCAGCCCAACTGCTGAGACAGTTCAAACGTGACATGGCGGGTTCTTCCCTTGGCACAAGCTGCAGAAATGCATTGTGGGGTCCACCAGTCACTCCCATATCTGTCAGAAGGTCGGCGGAGTGCCGTTGAAGATCGGGGATGTATAAAAGGGATAAATTAGGGTTGAGGAAACATCTTCTGCTATCAATCTTTCTCTTGAGCACATAAAGAAGAGAAAGCTTACTATTCCATTGTCGGCAGCCAAGAAATGTGCTAATGATGCGCAAATCTCGCACACCGCTATAGGCGGTAGCTAGACTGCGACATGAAACGGCAGTGTACCGATCGTTCAAGTAATAAAAAATGGGAATCCCCAAGTATCGATCTCAAAGGAACACAGTAAGGTGGAGCTATCTATCGAGGAAGGACTTGAGATTGAAGTCCTTTAAGTCGGATGGATGCAGAAACAGGTGTTTTGGATTGTGGAAAATAAAGAGAAAATATTACACTACTCCTATGCAATGCCGCTATGCAATACTTCGCTTGGCGGGATGGAGACTACGTAGGCCTTGAATGCGCTACTTCGTGAGGGCGGATGGACGAGTAGGCAAACGGAATGAGGGTCGCAAGCACCTCTTCGACAAGCACGCCACTAGCAATTGCTAGTGCGGCAAACGTACGTGACGGCGGGATGGAGGATGGAATTGGGCGCACCTCAAGCAACTCAAGCAATAAAGTATTTCACATAGACATGAAATGTATAGAAATGCAAACTAAGTTAAGTGCTACTTCATCATAATGTTTAGATCTAACTACATATAGATCAATAAGAGAAGAACAAAGCAAGAAATCGACCGAATCTGAAGGCTCGTTGCAGATTCACGGTTGGAATAGCCGGGTTGTCAATCCGCGTCCAAGCTCGGTCCGCAACTACGTCCGGGGTAGAGAGAGCTGTCACGAATCTCCAATGAACCCGTCTTCTTCGTCTCACGATCCAATAAAGGTTGCAAACTTCCCCTTGCTTGATGGCGATGGCGGCTAAATCTTCCTTTGAAGCTATCAGATGAAGGAGGAGGCCGAGAGGAAGCTCCGGCTCAAGATTGGCATGAAGAACAAGCCCGGAGCACCTCCTGGTGGCGGAAGATGATGTAGGGGGCGGAAGAGGCGAACAGGACTCGAAAACGGTGGAGCAGAATGGTCGTCCGACCTAATTTTGCGGGCTGTATATTTATAGAAAACAGGGCGCACGATCAGTGGCGCACGATCAACTGATCGTGCACACTGAAAGCTGGTGATCGTGCGCTCTGTGCCCGAAAACTGCAAAACAAAACTGCAGAAAAAATATAAAGCGCACGACCGTGCGCACGATCATGCATAGCAAACGCATGACCAAACTTCGAAGCTGTTTTTGGGCTGCAAATGAACGCGCACGATCAGAGGCGCACGATCGACTGATCGTGCGTGAAGGAAACGCACGATCAGTGGCACTTCAGGCAGAAATTGCCCCCAAACAGACTCCGAGCATCGCACGATCCCTGGAACCTGCATGAAAATGTCCAGGACCACTGGAACATAAGGAATCACACCAAGAACGGGCATACATGTGCACTAAGAGTGGAATAATAGACGACTATTAAATATGAATGAAAATAAGCCTAAAGTGTGGTGCAAAGACTAGAAAATCAGCCCAAATGAGTCCGAAAATATGTATATAATTGGGACTCATCACACCCCCAGACTTACCTGTTTGCGCGTCCCGAGCAAACATATCCGGCAGAGTAGGAAAAGCATAGCTAACCAAAAAAATTGTAAACATGGAATAGAATGTGAAGTTTCATACTAGTGTGCATAGAAGTTCATTAGAAGAAGTTTTTACATATGCTAGTTAATTTATAAAAGTGTAAATGCGTAAAAAGAAATTAATTTTTACTCAAAATGGAATGTTGGTGAATCTCGTGGTCTCGCGTAGTACGAAAGTAAGCTAGACGCGCAGGTGAATGTTACCCAAGACCGGAACTCGGAATTATCTCCGTTGAAATCCATCAACGTCGAGAACCATATGCTCGCCCGGTCACACTCTCTCCACGGCGCTAGTGAACTCACAAGACGAATTGATAGGACTTTGGGTTTAAATGAGGCTTGGGTTACGGTTTGGAATGCAAAGATAAACGTGAAGGCTAATCGCAACCCAAATGAGCACACAAAAGTGCTAAATCATAGCAGCCCCAATAATACACGTGTAACACACCCCCAGACTTGACTTTGAAACCGGGTGTGCACACGGCCTACAACAATCAGTACCAACTAGATTTTTCAATTAAAACACTGGGGATATATATCTATTTTTTTTCTTTACTTTTTTTTTCATTTTCTTTTGTTTTCATCCCCATAACTATTTGCAACAAGCCCAGCACATAGGAATTTTTAAAACTTCCACAACAACACTAAAGTTTTCATATCACCGCACCGTATTGGAAAATTACAATACATAAATGCTTTTAGCTAAATTTTGGTTGCGATAATAGGTTTAGCTTTAAGGCCTTGGTGAAGTATGGTGGAGCTGAACCAAAAGATCGGGTAGGCACAAAATAGGCTAGCAACGGTTAGCGTATAGGAATGGTAAAACAAGGATCAAGCTTGCCAAAAATATGGCTTACGTCACGCTCAACTTGCAAATCGTTCGCACCCATGCTTCGAGAGTCGCTTGGGCAAGTTCTTAGCCCTCGAGAAAGGTAATCCTTCCTCCCGACTCAAGAAACACGAACCTCACGTTTGCCTACACACAATACCATGCTACCGTTAGATTCAACCACATTCACCATTTTGAGTAAAATAAACTAAAATCTATGCAAATCTACTAATTATAAATTAGAAGCATGAATAAAAACTAATTCTACTCAAATCCCTATGCAAGACACGAGTACTCAACTAGAGCACTACAAGAGTCAACATTCCACTCCATCTTGCAATTGTTTTGGCTAATACAGCAATTCCTACATCACATCCAAGAATTGAATATACGGGAGCATACAAACAAGCGAGTGCGCGCTAAAGTGGGTGCAGTGGTGATAAACAATACTAAATAACTGAAATTAAAATACTTCTAGTATGCAAATGAGATGTGCACGTGCATTGGGTAACATATAACGGCTCTCCCCCAGACTTAATCTAAACAATCCAACACAAGATATAACCATGAAATTAAAAATGAAGTCTAGGGGAAAGAGAGTACCCAATGCTCAGAGGTGAGCATACCAGAAGATGCATAAAAACCTGAAGCAAACCCGCCATTCAGAATTTGCAATGAGTACCTGCAGGGGTGAGCTCCACAAAAACAAAAGAAAGCAGAAATGCTAAAAAGAAATGCAACTAACTAAACAAACTGGATAAATTGAAATTGCAAGAAAAGTAAGATAACTACTGGGGTTATTGTCATCCCAGCACGACTTATTTGGCATTTTTACAGTTCTAGCTTATAGGCCTATGAAAAGAAAAGTGCACAGGTAACTGTTCTAATATGCGTGTAGGTAGCGGGTACCTACGCGGAGAAAGAACAGTCACGCCTCTGTGAAATTTTTCGAATCTTTATGAAGCGAGCAGGAGTTAGTCAACTTAGAGTTACAAACCAAACAACCAGAAGCAAATGGAGGCAAACAAACGATCTTTATTGATAACAACTTCAAATTACAAGGCAAGGCATGCTTGGCGAGACATGATTGCACAAACACCAAAGGAAAAGATACAATGTTGAAGACAACTTGAGACCGCGCGGTCTCCCTTGCGACCTCTGCAACCCGCCAGACCGCAACCCGCTGCCGACCTCAGAACACCACCAACCCGCTGATCAGACCGCACCCTTCCTTTCCGAACTCTTGATTCTCCCGAACTCCAGCACCACAACTCCAAGCCGCAGACCGCCCAAACACTTTCAGAGGAAGAGGTGAACGCTGCTGCCCGCACTATCCGCAGAAGTTACACAAGAGAAGTTCAATCAGCAGACCGCCCGGTCAGACAAATAGAGACCGCAGGAAAGAAGCGAACTCAGCTTACACTTGGTGTGTCTTATAATTTGCTGCTACAGTGGCTCCTATTTATAGGCGTGGAGCCTGATCCAGTCACCACCCTATGAGATAGGATCACCACCCTCCAGACCGCGCGACCTGACCGGTCACACCGCGCGATCAACAATAGTACTCCTGCTTCATTTTGGTGAACTCGCCAGCTTCAACATCGACTATGAGAGACCGCCACTCTCACCGCAGATCGCGACTCCAAAAGGAGATCGCCAGACCGCCCGAAGCTGTTCACCCCCTGTGTTCGCCAGAGACCGCGAACACAGCCAGTTCGCCAACAACCCGCGAACTCCTGTCCGCATACTGGTCTCCACCTGAGACCGCGAACAGCGTCCAGCTCGCATACCAGTCTCCTCCTAAGACCGCGAACTGAGACCGCGCGACTAAGTCCCTTAGTCCACGAATACTACCAGAAAGCCCGGTCAGCCATCAGACCGCATTCTGAAGAGAACCTGGAACAAACTGTGCGGTCACACCAGACCGCCACAGCCTAGAAGACGAACAGCCCGCCACGCGGTTAGAGACAGACCGCGCGGCTTTCACCTTCAGCCGCCTTGGACCCATACCAGCGATCACTCCAGGAGACCGCAACTAGGCTTAGAAAAGCCAGACCGCAGAAGCAGACCGTCAGGTCGTGCGATCAAGCCAGACCGCCCGACCTCCTTCCAGACCGCCCAGGTCCAAAAAGTCCTCTAACTTCCACTTCAACAATTTCAACACTCCCCCATGAAGTGGGAATTTGAAACTAGCCCCAGTAGGCTCCTTAGCCGTGTGAACGACCCCTTTGCCAGCGCCTTTGTGATGATGTCCGCGACATTGTCCGCACTCCGCACATGGCTCGACCGAAAGAGATCCCTCCAGCACCTTCTCCCGTATGAAGTGGTGCTCGATCTCAATATGCTTGGTCCTCGCGTGACAAACTGGATTGGTAACCAGTTTGAGAGCACTCTCGTTATCACCGCGTAGCAGAGTCGGCTCTCGAACCTCCTTGTGGACGTCTCCCACCAACCTCCTAAGCCAGATGGCTTCCTGAGCTGCCAAGGCCGAAGCCTTGTATTCCGCTTCCGTGGTGGAGACCGATACAGAATCCTGCTTCTTGCTGCACCATGATATAGCTGTAGGGCCCGCCATGAAGACGAATCCAGACGTCGACTTCCGATCATCCGAATCCCCCCGTAGTCAGCATCCATGTACCCGTGCACCTCGAGGCCCGCATCCCTCCTATATAGGAGACCCATGTCCGAGGTCGCCTTGACATACTTCAGAATGTTCTTGGCCGCTAGCAGATGAGGTACCCGTGGCTCCGCCATATATCGACTCACTCTGCCAACTGCATATGCAATATCCGGCCTTGTGATCGTCAGATAGATCAAGCTCCCAACCAGAGCTCGGAACACCAATGGATCTTGCATAATCCTCCCCTCATCCTTCCGAAGCTTCATAGCCTTCTCCAGAGGTGTGGAAGTGCACTTCCCTTCCTTCATGCCGAATCGCTCCACGATCTGCTCCGCATATCCAGCCTGGGTCACCAACACTCCACCTTCCTTCCTCTGCACCTCGAGTCCAAGGAAATGGTGAAGCTCACCTAGGTCCTTCATCTCGAACCTGATAGACAGCTCGGCTCGAAGCTGTGCTACTTCCTTCTTCTAGTTCCCCATCACGATCATATCGTCGACGTATAACAGCACGATGACCTGAAGCTCCCCGCTCTTCTTGACGAACAAGCTTGAGTCTGAGTCTGAAGCATCAAATCCACAGAATAAGAGATATTATGCGATCTTCCCGTACCACGCCCTCGGTGCTTGCTTCAACCCATATAGGGCCTTATTCAGCTTGCAGACATGCTCCGGAAAATTTTCAGATACAAAGCCTGGTGGCTGGACCATGAAGATGTCCTTGTCAATCTCGTCGTACAAGAAAGCAATCTTGACGTTGAGCTGCCAAATCTCCCATCCACTGAACGCCGCCAAAGCAATGATGAACCGAACTGAAGTCATTTTTGCCACCGGACTGATCGTCTCCTCGTAGTCTTCACCGTATTGCTGCGAGAACCCCTGAGCTACAAGGCGAGCCTTGTACCACTCGATACTGCCGTCAGCTTTCTTCTTGAGCTTGTAGACCCACTTGCATGTCACACGAGTGGTGCCCTTGGGCTTGGGCACAAGAGACCAGGTCTCATTCTTCTCGAGAGCTGCCATCTCTTCTTGCATTGCAACGTCCCACTCCTTCACACCTCTGGCCTTCTCAAAGCTCGATGGCTCCCTCTCATCCAAGGGACCAGCGAAGAAACATGAGACAAAGCTCACTGCGTTTCCTCTTGTATAGCGATCAGGTGCGACGATCGCTTGCTTCGACCTCCTCAGCTCCTTCCCCTGAACCGCATTATCTTCAGCTGCTTCTTCCCTAGCTCCCCTTCCATACGTGCTAGGAGCATCGCTCCCTCTGCTCCCTGAACCAGAAGCCACCGTCTCGGAACTAGAAGGAGATGGACCACCTGGTGACACAGGTAGCTCCACCTGAAGATCCTCCACAGCTTTCTCCGGCACCTCCACCCTGCTCTCTGGTAGCTCCACATCAGAAGACCCCTTGTAAGATGTCACCTCATCGAACACGACGTCGCGAGATACCACAAACCTCCGCGTCTCCGGGTCCATGCACTTCCACCCTTTCTTCCGCTCATCGTATCCCACGAAGACTAGCTTCCTTGCTTTAGCATTTAGCTTCATCCGAAGAGCATCTGGAAGATGCACGTAGCAGGTGGAACCAAACACCCTAAGGTGTGCCACGCTTGGCTTCTCCTTGAACATCATCTCATGTGGAGTCAACATGTTCATGGGGCTCAGAGGCATCCTGTTGATGACGTAGGCAGCACAAGATATTCCCTCCGCCCAGAAGGACTTTGGGATACTCTTGGCATGCAACCAACACTTGCAGGTCTCCGTCAGATGATGGATCTTCCGCTCTGCAACCCCGTTCTGCTGTGGAGTATGTGCACAAGTGAGCTCCCTCTGGATGCCTGCCTTCCTGCAAAAAATAGAGTACTCATTGGAGGTGAACTCCCCTCCGTTGTCAGTCCTCAGTTTCTTCACCCGCAGTCTTAGCCGACCCTCCACGAGCTCCTTGAACTCCACAAACTTGGTAAACGCCTCCGCCTTCTCCTTCAGGAAATATACCCAGACATATCTGGTGTAATCATCGATCAACACCAGCATATATCTGCTGCCTCCGAGGCTTGGGGTAGCAGTTGGTCCCATCAAGTCACCGTGGATGCACTCCAACGGCACACACTCCTTGTCTGCGACTTGTCAAACGGTAGTCGATGAGACTTGCCGAACTGACAGCCCGCGCAAACATGACCTTCACCGTAGGAAGATAGACTTGCCAGACCCTTGACCAGACCTCTCACCGCCATAGCTTTCAGCTTGTCCATCCCTACGTGCCCCAACCTCTCATGCCATATAACGGCAACATCATTCGTCTTCATCTTGTCGACGTAAGAACTTGTTGATTAAATGAACAAGTCCTTTGCCTGTCTCCCGACATGGACGACCTCGGCCTTTACGGCCTCAAAATTGCGTAGAAACTTCACTTCTGTTGGGCCGAACAGAACGTGATACCCAGCGTCTACAGCGTTGGTCACGGAGAAGAGGTTTTTTCTCATACCAGGCACGTGATAGACACTCTTCAAGGTAAGTGGCCCTCTATCACTGCCCAAGGAAATAACCCTCACCTTCTCTATTGGATGCACAATATTATCAGCAGTAATGATTGCATTGTTACCTGTATAGGGCTGTGCAGAAGAAAGCTTAGTCTCGTCTCCGGTGAGGTGATGACCACACCCCGAGTCCACGATCCAATCCTCCAGATAGTTGATAGGAGCCGAAGCTCCAACAGAAGCCGAGAAGGCTCCTCCCCAACCTCCTTCAAAGTGTCTGGCCTCAACTTCCTCCTTCTCCGCAGCATGCCCAGCATGGGTGACCACCTTGCAATCCTTCCTGATGTGGCCATACTTGCCACACTTGAAGCACTTCAGACCTTCCCCCTTCTTCTTCCCGTCAGCCTTGGGAGCATACCCCCTTTCCTGCTGCCCAGAAGTTGAAGGCCCATAGCCTCCTCCAGCGGTCTTCTTCTTCTTATCCCACTTCTTCTTCTTCCGTGAGAAGAGCACTTCGCCATCTCCCCCAGACACTGACACTCCCACCATCTGCCTTGCCAAACTTTCTTGCGATGCAAGCAAGTTCTCTAGCTCCAACAGAGATGGCTGATTTGCCCATCCCTGCACCGACGTCACAAAGGCAACATATTCCTTCCGCAGGCCGCGGATGATGTGTCTCTTCAGCTTCGCCTCAGAGATAGGCTCATCAGGATCCAATGCTGAGATTTCAGCGCACAAGTTCTTCATCTTCAGAAAGAAAGTGGAGATAGAAAGATCACCCTGAGCCGACCTTGCCAGCTCATTCTCCAAGAAATGTAGCCTTGCTACATTCTTCTTGTTAAACAGCCCATCCAGGGCTCTCCAGATCTCCGCAGCCGATCCACACCCCAAGATGTGGTCAAACAAGTCAGGTGAGATTACCCTCTTCAGAGTGAATTCTGCCTTCGCATTCGTCCTCCTCCAAGTTCTCACCTCAGCCCCATTATCCCCTTCCGGGACAACTTCCTGCGTCTGATCTCCTCCAACTACTTCCCAGAGGTCCTCACCTAGAAGATAGCTTTGCATACACAACTTCCACTTCTTGAAGTTAGTCGATGTAAGCATCTCAATTCCAAGACCCCTCGCTTCCATTGCTCTGCCACTGGTTCCTTCTTCACAAAGGTGATGGCTACTCTAAGTTAGTCACTGCTCAACCACTCAAACCTCCCTCTGATACCATGTGAAATTTTTCGAATCTTTGTGAAGCGAGCAGGAGTTAGTCAACTTAGAGTTACAAACCAAACAACCAGAAGTAAATGGAGGCAAACAAACGATCTTTGTTGATAACAACTTCAAATTACAAGGCAAGGTATGCTTGGCGAGACATGATTTCGCCAGCACAAACACCAAAGGAAAAGATACAATGTTGAAGACAACTTGAGACCACGCGGTCTCCCTTGCGACCTATGCAACCCGCCAGACCGCAACCCGCTGCCGACCTCAGAACACCACCAACCCGCTGATCAGACCGCACCCTTCCTTTTCGAACTCCTGATTCTCCCGAACTCCAGCACCACAACTCCAAGCCGCAGGCCGCCCGAACACTTTTAGAGGAAGAGGTGAACGCTGCTGCCCGCACTATCCGCAGAAGCTGCACAAGAGAAGTTCAATCAGCAGACCGCCTGGTCAGACAAATAGAGACCGCATGAAAGAAGCGAACTCAGCTTACACTTGGTGTGTCTTATAATTTGCTGCTACAGTGGCTCCTATTTATAGGCATGGAGACTGATCCAGTCACCACCCTATGAGATAGGATCACCACCCTCCAGACCGCGCGACCTGACCGGTCACACCGCGCGATCAGCAACAGTACTCCTGCTTCATTTTGGAGAACTCGCCAGCTTCAACATCGACTATGAGAGACTGCCACTCTCACCGCAGATCGCGACTCCAAAAGGAGATCGCTAGACCGCCCGAAGCTGTTCACCCCCTGTATTCGCCAGAGACCGCGAACACAGCCAGTTCGCCAACATCCCGCGAACTCCTGTCCGCATACCGGTCTCCACCTGAGACTGCGAACAGCGTCCAGCTCGCATACCAGTCTCCTCCTGAGACCGCGAACTGAGACCGCGCGACTAAGTCCCTTAGTCCGCGAATACCACCAGAAAGCCCGGTCAGCCATCAGACCGCATTCTGAAGAGAACCTGGAACAAACTGTGCGGTCACACCAGACCGCCACAGCCTAGAATACGAACAGACCGCCACGCGGTTAGAGACAGACCGCGCGGCTTTCACCTTCAGCCGCCTTGGACCCATACCAGCGATCACGCTAGGAGACCGCAGCTAGGCATAGACCAGCCAGACCACAGAAGCAGACCGCCAGGTCGTGCTATCAAGCCAGACCGCCCGACCTCCTCCCAGACCGCCCAGGTCCAAAAAGTCCTCTAACTTCCACTTCAACAATTTCAACAGCCTCTACCAGAATAAAGATAAAACCTGCCCATCACAGGTAGAGGGAAAACAAAGTAAGAAGAGGAGGAGGAGATATCCTCGCTCAACTCACCAAAAACATCCTTGCCCAGCAAGGTGTCATCTTCAGGGCGGCAGCAGGAGGAGAAGGCAATGAATGAGGCTTCCTCTATGGAGGAGGGATCAACCTCCTCACATGAAAGGATACACTCATCATTGACTTGAGCAGAATGCTCCAAGTCCTCCCGAAGTACCTGTGAAGATTCAGCCTGCACAGGCTCGGATGGAGAAAGGGGATCAAGAAATAAACAAGAAGAATGACATAAATAAAAATCAAGCGGGGGAGTGGTCCCGGTGTCACTCCCATTAGATTGGGAAAGTAAAATAATGTCAGCATCATCGACAATGTTGTAGGGCTCGGTAGGTTCATCAGTGACCTCCTCCAAGATTTGGACTTCCTCCACCGGTGCTGAGGTAGAATCCTCGTCACCTTGGAAAATATCCTCCTCCATAGGAATAGGCACAACACATAAATCACCTGCCTTATCCTGCGAAACATCCTCAATAATGTCATCAGAGACAAATGTAGTAGAATGCACAACAGGGGGAGGAATAGTGCTTGGATAAAAGTCAAGCACTGATTCCTCACAAAGAATCAAATCTACGCTAGGTGATGGATGTACAAGGGAGATGGGCTCATTCATGTCAGTTCCCAGATCAGCCACACATCTGGTGACCGTGTCCATATCATACCCTTCATAAGATGAAGGTGACACAGACACATAACCGGATGTTGAAGGTGTACCGCCAGAGTTAGGAGTCGGGACGATCCGGATATCCGGCTCGTCATCCTCGTCCAATTGGCGAAGATACTCGGCACAATCCTTCAGGGCATGATCCATGCTCTGACAAAACAAGCACTGCCTAACAGGCTTCTTTGGCACAACAGGTGCTGAAGCCGAAAAGAAGTATGACGGTAATGGCGTAGTAGAATAGCCATAGGACTTCCGCGCAACATATGGAGTACCAGACGAAGTCGGTGCTCCATATGTTGGGACAGGAGTGCTAGGGCTACTATCTCCCTTAGGACATCTATCACTAGCATGAGAGATATCTCCACAAAAATGGCAACGAATATTAAATGAACCCCACATAGTGCGAAGATAAAATGATTCAAAAAGAAAACACTGTTGTGCATAACACTACACCTAACAATAAATTACTAAGCAACCTAATTTAAAACAAGAAAATGGAATAAGAAGAACTGAAACAAAATAAAAGATGCAATTCACAAATGGAAGGGCTTAGATCTCAGATTCTCCCTCTCCAGAAAACTCACACGACTGTGTTCCCTGGCAACGGCGCCAAAAATTTAATGCGCAAATCTCGCACACCGCTATAGGCGGTAGCTAGACTGCGGCACGAAAAGACAGTGTACCGATCGTTCAAGTAATAAAAAATAGGAATGAATCTACAAGTATCGATCTCAAAGGAACATAGTAAGGTGGAGCTATCTATCGAGGAAGGACTTGAGATTGAAGTCCTTTAAGTCGGATGGATGCGGAAACGGGTGTTTTGGATTGTAGAAAATAAAGAGAAAATATTACACTACTCCTATGCAATGCCACTATGCAATGCTTCGCTTGGCGGGATGGAGACAACGTAGGCCTTGAACGCGCTACTTCGTGAGGGCGGATGGACGAGTAGGCAAACGGAATGAGGGTCGCAAGCACCTCTTCGGCAAGCACGCCACTAGCAATTGCTAGTGCGGCAAACGAACGTGACGACGGGATGGAGGATGGAATGGGGCGCACCTCAAGCAATCCAAGCAATAAAGTATTTCACATAGACATGAAATGTATAGAAATGCAAAGTAAGTTAAGTGCTACTTCATCAATATGTTTAGATCTAACTACATATACATCAATATGAGAAGAACAAAGCAAGAAATCGACCGAATCTGAAGGCTCGTTGTAGATTCACGGTTGGAATCGCCGGTTTGTCAATCCGCATCCAAGCTCGGTCTGCAACTACGTCCGGGGTAGAGAGAGCTGTCACGACTCTCCAATGAACCCGTCTTCTTCGTATCACGATCCGGTAAAGGTTGCAAACTTCCCCTTGCTTGATGGCGATGGCGTCTAAATCTTCCTTTGAAGCTATCAGATGAAGTAGGAGGCCGAGAGGAAGCTCCGTCTCAAGATTGGCGTGAAGAACAAGCCCGGAGCACCTCCTGGTGGTGGAAGATGATGCAGGGGCGGAAGAGGCGAACAGGACTCGAAAACGGCGGAGCAGAATGGTTGTCCGACCTAATTTCGCGGGCTGTATATTTATAGAAAACAGGGCGCACGATCAGTGGCGCACGATCAACTGATCGTGCGCACTGAAAGCTGGTGATCGTGCGCTCTGTGCATGAAACCTGCAAAACAAAACTACAGAAAAAAAAAATATAAAGCGCACGACCGTGCGCTCGATCGTGCATAGCAAATGCACGACCAAACTCCGAATCTGTTTTTGGGCTGCAAATGAACGCGCACGATCAGAGGCGCACGATCAACTGATCGTGCGTGAAGGAAATGCACGATCAGTGGCATTTCAGGCAGAAATTACCCCCTAACAGACTACGAGCATCGCACGATCCCTTGAACCTGCATGAAAATGTCCAGGACCACTGGAACACAAGGAATCACACCAAGAATGGGCATACATGTGCACTAAGAGTGGAATAATAGACGAATATTAAATATGAATGAAAACAAGCCTAAAGTGTGGTGCAAAGACTAGAAAATCAGCCCAAATAAGTCCGAAAATATGTATATAATTGGGACTCATCAGCTAACACAAGGCTGAAAGGAAGAGATAACTCATCTTGATTCATTTCAAGATAGAGCAGTAGATCCAGTCCATCATCTTAAGGGTTGATCAAGAAGAACAAGTTGGAGCTGAACATCGGCTCCCTGGTTCAAGTCTGCAACAGCAGCTGAGAAGAAGAAGAACCAGGCTTGACCTTTCTTCCTTCTATTTGTAAAGATCATTATTTCTCTTGTAGGAACCTTTGGGTTCTGAGTTATAGAGCTTTACTGCCTAAGTTTGTAGGGTTGAAGGCCTGAGTTTGTAAGGTTGTTTAGCCTGAGTTGTAGGGCATTATTGCCTGAGCTGTACGAGGAGGATTCCTCTAAGGTAGGACCTAGAAGGGGTCTGAGTTATAGGAGGTGGATTCCTCTGAGGTAGGACCTGGAAGGGGTATGAGTTGTAGGAGGTGGATTCCTCTGAGGTAGGGTTGTTTAGGCCTGAGTTTGTTTGACCTGCTGTGGTCTGAGTTGTAGGATCAGTGGCTAATCTGAGGTAGGGCTGCTGAGCCTAAGGTAGGGTTTGGGAAAACTTGAGATATCCTGAGGGATCTGTGCAGTAAGCTCTTGGAGCTGAGTTTGGAGGAGTTGGCCCTATCTAACACACTGTTGGAAGGGTGAAGGGGGAAAGTGGACTACCCATAGACACACTGTCTTGGGGAACCACTATAAACACTTGTGTGTTTTCTGGGTGTGCTTGATTTCTTGCTTAGAATAATTTGAACTATCTATATCAAACAAGTAGAACTCAAAAGACCTATTCACCCCCCTAGGTGAACTAGATCATATATGATGAGTCCTGATCATATACACATTTATGGACTCATCTGGGCCGGTTTTCTAGTCTATGCACTTCACTTTAGACATGTTTTCACTCATATTTGATACTCCTTGCTAAGTGCACCTCTAGGCCCATTTTTGGTGTTGTTTCTTGCAATTCATCTCTAGTAGTTTTCATGCATCGTTAAGTGCCACTTTCAGTGGCAGGATTCATGGTTATGCTGGAACAGGAGTCGTGCAGGTGTTCACGGTACAATTCTGTACAGGAACACTGCGCACGATCACTAGTTCTAGCGCGCACGACCACTGGTCGTGCGCCATTGATCGTGTGCACTTAACCCTTTTTTCATGAGTTCTGTTTGGTGCAGTGCGCACGAGCATCTACGCTAGTGCGCACGACCACCGGTCGTGCGCCACTGTTCGTGCGCACTTATCATTAATTTTATGAGTTCTGTCTCGACCAGTGCGCACGACCACCGACGATAGTGCGCACGACCACCGGTCGTGCGCCCCTGGTCGTGCGAACATGTTATTTTTTAATTTCTGCCTTTGCAGGTTCCGTCCAGGCAGAGCGCACGATCACCGAATTCTAGTGCGCACGACCACTGGTCGTGCGCCAACGACCGTGCGCACTGTTTATTCCAGCACCTATAAAACGACCTGCTCGAGATTTTAGGTCGGAACCCCGATTTTCTGCCGCCGTTTTCTCGCTCCAGGGCTCCGATTTCGCCCCTCCACCGCCGCCCACCATCTAGAGGTGCTCCGGGCTTGTTCTTCACGCCAATCTTGAGCCAGAGTTTCCTCTCGGCCTCCTCCTTCATCCAAGAGCTCCAAAGGAAGACCTAGCCACCATTGCCATCAAGCAAGAGGAAGTTTGCAACCTCTACCGGATCGTGACACGAAGAAGACGGGTCCATTGGAGAGTCATGACAGCTCTCTCTACCCCGGACGTAGTTGCGGACCGAGCTTGGACGCGGATTGACAACCCGGCGATTCCAACCGTGAATCTACAACGAGACTTCGGATTCGGTCGATTTCTTGCCTTGTTCTCCTCTTATTGATTGTTGCAATAGTTAGACCTTTTGTATTTTGATGAAGAACACTATAGACCTTGCTATTTAAAGTTATTTCATGTCTATGTGAAATACCCTTTTTGTTTATTTGTGTGCTTGAGGTGCGCCCCATTTCATCCTCCATCCCGCCGTCACGTCCGGTGCCACACTAGCAATTGCTAGTGGCGTGCTTATCGAAGAGGTGCTTGCGACCCTCATTCCGCTTGCCTACTTGTCCATCCGCCTACCGAAGCGTGGCATCGCGGCCCGTATTCCATCCCGCCTAACGAAGCAGTGCACTCAAGGCCTGCAGAGTTCGATTCCGCTTGCCTACTCGTCCATCCGCCCTTTCGACGCAGCGCGCTCAAGGCCTGCTTAGTCTCCATCCCGCCAAGCGAAGCATTGCATAGCGGCATTGCATAGGAGTAGTTGATAGCTTTTATTTTATTTTCCAAAAGCCAATCCAACTCCCCTGCATTCCATCCGATTTAAGGACTTCAATCTCAAGTCCTTCCTCGAAACCTAACTCCACCTTACTGTGTTCCTCAAGAGACCGACACTCGGGGATTTTCCCCATTATTATTACTTGCGCGACCGGTGCACTTGCCGAATCATCGCATCAAGTTATTGGCGCCGTTGCCGGGGAACACAGTCGTGTGAGTTTTCTTGATAGGGAGAGCCGAGAGATAGTAGTTCTTCCAGTGTGTATAGCCGCTTTATTATTTTTGTTTGCTTTTTAATTATCTTTTGTTTGTTTTTATTTTTTCCTCTCCTATTTTAAAGTTTTAAGCAAGTTTAATCCAAGGAGTTTTATTAGTTTGTGTAGATTTCCTTGCAAAGAATTTCAGCCTCTTTTTATCTGCTTTTATTATTGAAAATGTCTTCATGGGATATTTCTCCTGGCACTTACGACATGATGGACTATTACTTAGACCAAATGAATGAATTAAATGCCAGGCAGTGTAGGAACGTTGTTTGCTTGTTGTGTCGAGGAGAGGGTCATGAATTGAAGGATTGTCCTAGTCTTTTCAATCCTGACCGCCGCTCCTCCACTCATGACAACATTGTCCCTATCTCTCATTCTTTACCCATGGAGGCAATTGTGCCCTCTACCCCCGAACTTGTCTCGTGCATGGACTCTTCACTCCCTGTGTTTGGCTTCACTCCTAGTGATGATGATCACTCATCTGTTGGCCAACAAGGAGAGGAATGGGAGCTCCTAGATGCACCTGAGTATGTTGAGGAAAGTATTCTTTCCATCGGGGAGGCTTTAGCAGATCTTTTTGCGGAGGAACCAAATTTTTGTGTTCATCCAGTTTCTTTGCATGATTTTTCTACACACATTTTTTTTGATCCTATCGAAGTAAAGGAGTGGGGTGATGCTTCTGACTCGGAGGGTGATCCAAAGTGGGATGAGGATGTCATTTTCCCTGAGGGGGAAAATGAATACTTTGAACACGATGATGCACCTCGGTGGGATGAGGAGGATACTCTCTCTGATGAGGAGGTTTGCACTTCTTCATGGGACGAGGAGGTCCAAATCACCACTGAGGCTCCTGAGTTCTCAAGTCCCCCTTGCTATGATATTTACGATGATGATAGCGATCTACCCTTGGATCTTGCTGGGAGTGAAACCGGGATCACTCCCCAGATTCTTGATGATTTACGTTTTTCTTCTCGTTCCTTTCTGGACCCCCCTTCTTCTTCCGAGCCTGTGCAGGTTGAGTCTTTACAGGTGCCCCAGGAGGACTTGGAGCTTCTTGCTCAAGTCAATATTAAGTGCGTCCTTATATGCGAGGAGGTTGATCTTTCCTCCATTAAGGAAGCCTCATTCTTTGCCTTTTCTTCCTGCGGACCTGTTGTGGACGATACCTTGCTAGGTAAGGATGTGTTTTGTGAGATGAGTGAGGACCAGGCCTCCTCCTTTTCTTACATTCTCTTCCCTCTACCTGTGAGGAGCAGGTATCTATATTTAGGTAGAGGGGTGACTGCTCTGTCTCCGTATCGGTACCCGCTACCGATGCGCATATTAGAACAGTTACCTGTGCACTTTTCTTTTCATAGGCCTATAAGCTAGAACTGTACAAAACCTAAATAAGTCGTGCTGGGATGACAATAACCCCAGTAGTTATCTTACCTTTTCCTGCATTTCTTATTTCATCCTGTTTAGTTTAGTTAGTCGTATTCATTTTAGTTTGTCTATTTTCTTTTGTTTTTGCGGAGCTGACCCCTGCAGGTATCTTTTTCTGGATGGCGGATGCTGCAGTTTTGTTTTAGCTTACACGCCAATCTTCTGGTGTGCTCATTTCTGAGCACTGGGTACTCTCTTTCCCTAGCCTTTGCTGTTTTTCATGTCATATATTATGCGGATTGTTTAGTTTAAGTCTGGGGGAGAGTAGTTTTGTTTACCCGCTCACGTGCACTATTGCACTGCATACTAGAAGATTTCATTTAAAATGTTTTGTTTATTTTCATTACACACCACCGCACCCGCATGAACGCGCGCTTATCTATTTGTTTAGTTCCGAATAAACTATTTTGGTTAGGAATGCAAATTGGGATGATAGCTTAGGAATTACTATTTGGAGTGCGATGTTGACTCGAGCAGTGTTCTAGTCGCATCCACATGCTACAATAGCATTTGAGTAAAACTAGATTATTTCTATGCATTTAATTTATGACTAGTATTTTTGCGTAGTTTTAGATTCATTCTACTCAAGTGGTGAATGTGATTGAAATTGGTGATAGCCCGGTGTTGTGTGTATACGAGCACTAGTTGTGTGTTGCTCGAGTCGGGAGGAAGGTTTACCTTTCTCGTGGGCTAAGAACTTGCCCCAAACGACTCTTGAAGCATGGGTGCGGGCGATTCGTTGAGATAAATGTGATATAGGCCACCTTTTGGCTAGTTTGAGCCTTTGCTTTCCATATCCTATTCGCTCACCTTTGCTACCCAACACTTGTGCCTACCACTCCCTTTGTTCAGCTCCTCCTCCATTCACCAAGGCCTAAATCTTATCCCACTGTCGCAGCCAAGTTTATGTTATATGCACTCATGTTCCAGATTTGGTGTGATGTTTGGAATCGTTGTGTTGTGAAGGAGAAATAAACTCTATTTGCTGATTTTGAACCAACCGGAGGATAAGCAAAAGAAAAAGAAAAATTTGGTATCGAAGTAAAAATCTAAAAAAAAGTATATTGAAAAGTTATCCTCCCGAGCGTATTAGAAAATCTGTTGGTATTTGTGGAGTAGGCCGTGTGCACACCTAATTTTCATAATAAGTCTGGGGGTGTGGCACACGAGCTTTGTTTTTGGTTTTGCTTGGTGCAGCGTCCCGTTGACTCATGTTGGTTGCGTAGCCTTCGTTTTTACCCTTGATTATCATACCGCAACCTAAGCCCCATCTTAATCCTAGAAGTCCTATTGATTTATCTCGCGAGTTTGCTAGCGCCGTGGAGAGAGTGTGACCGGGCAAGCGTATGGTTCCCGACGTTGATGGATTTCAGCGGAGTTATTCCTGAACCCCGATCTTGTGCAACACCCTCCTTAGTGGCTTATTACTTTCACACCGGGCATGATCGTCAAATTCTTCACAATTCACCAACTGAGTATTGATAAATCTTTATTTACGCTCTAGTACTTCCGTAAATTAGTTAGCATAGTTAGAATCTCTTTCTACTAAATTTCTATTTGCATGCTTTTGTTACTTCGCATTGTACTCCTTTGTGTAATTTTCTTTGCTAACTACCATTTTCACACTCCGCCGAATTCGTTTGCTCGGGACGCGCAAACAGGTAAGTCTGGGGGTGTGATGAGTCCTGATCATATACACATTTATGGACTCATCTGGGCCGGTTTTCTAGTCTATGCACTTCACTTTAGACATGTTTTCACTCATATTTGATACTCCTTGCTAAGTGCACCTCTAGGCCCGTTTTTGGTGTTGTTTCTTGCTATTCATCTCTAGTAGTTTTCATGCATCGTTAAGTGCCACTTTCAGTGGCAGGATTCATGGTTATGCTGGAACAGGAGTCGTGCAGGTGTTCACGGTACAATTCTGTACAGGAACATTGCGCACGATCACTGGTTCTAGCGCGCACGACCACTGGTCGTGCGCCATTGATCGTGTGCACTTAACCCTTTTTTCATGAGTTCTGTTTGGTGTAGTGCGCACGAGCATCTACGCTAGTGCGCACGACCACCGGTCGTGCGCCACTGTTCGTGCGCACTTATCATTAATTTTAGGAGTTCTGTCTCGACCAGTGCGCACGACCACCGACGATAGTGCGCACGACCACCGGTCGTGCGCCCCTGGTCGTGCGAACATGTTATTTTATAATTTCTGCCTTTGCAGGTTCCGTCCAGGCAGAGCGCACGATCACCGAATTCTAGTGCGCACGACCACTGGTCGTGCGCCAACGACCGTGCGCACTGTTTATTCCAGCGCCTATAAAACCGGATATGCTCTTGAGCACACCATAGACCTAACCTATATCTAGTCGCCAACACGAGGCGAATTTCTGCCCTAAGTCCTACCCAGTCCTAGTAGCCAACACGAGGCGAATTCACCTAAGGTTTGAACTTCTATAATTGATCTTGGACTTCCCGAGGTCTACCCAGTGAGGGGTTTGCCTGGTACTAGGACATGTGATGGGGTGACATCCCAATTCTCCCTTTCGCAAGATACATGTAAAATAAGTTAAGTTCAAAAAAGTAATTTTTGATAATTCTTTGTTTTATATTTTTGTATTTGATTTTTGTATATAGAAATAGTAATTAGACAAATAAACAAGGAAAGAAGAGAAAATAAATATTTTTAGTGATTTTGGCTTTCCAATTTGTATTGTAATTTTTCAAAAATCAATTAAAGGCAGAAATGCTAAAATAAGCAGTACAAATAAAAGAGCATATTTTTAGTGATTTTTTGAAATTTAAAAAATACAGAAAATCAGACAGGTGCGCTAGTGCGGCAAATAGTACACAAAATTTCATGATTTTGAAAATTATAATTTTTTATCTTGATTAAGTGTCCAAAGAGTAGTTTCATGCAGAAATTTTAGAATTTTTGGAGATGTCTAGATAGTGCAAAATTGCATGAAACGTTAGCGATTTATGAATATGACTTAACCCGAGAGATCTAAGACACCTAATTCAAGTCATAGCGATCGAAATCTTGCATCAGGAAGATGTTTAGTGATTATGTCAGCAGGTTGGGAGTCCGTACTAATGAAACTTACTTTTACATGCTCTTTCTTAATGGGATCCCTAATGAAGTGATGGCGAACATCTGTGTTTGGATCTAGAGTGGTGTACGGGATTATTTGTGAGATCTATGGCACTTTTGTTGTCACATTTGAGATCAATATTTTTGAGATGAAAACCAAAATCCTCTATTGTTTGGCTCACACAAACATACGACAAACATTATATCTGGTCTAGATGCACTTAAGTAAAGAAGAGATCCGATCATACCTCTATATAAAGTTTGATTGATAGAAATTATAGATTTATCTTTTCCTAGTTTTAAAGAAGCACTCATAGGTGTAGAAGCTTGTTTAATATTTTCAAATCCAAATCGTTTAAGCATATCATGGACATATTTTGTTTGGCAAATAAAAATACCATCATTTCGTTGAGAAATTTGAAAACCAAGAAAATAACAGATTCTCCTACAAGGCTCATTTCAAATTCATTTTTCATTACTAAGTCTACTTCATTACACAACTCTTCATTAGTGGCTCCAAAAATCATATCATCAACATATATTTGTAAAATAATTAAATCGTTATTATTATGCTTAATGAATAATGTGGTGTCGGCACTTCTCATGACATAACCGTGCTTTAACAAAAACGATGTAAGTCTATCATACCATGCACGGGGCGCTTGTTTTAAACCATAAAGCGCTTTTTCTAATTTATAAACATGATTTGGGATTTTTTTTCATTTATAAAATCGGGGGGTTGTTCTACATAAACTTCTTCTTTTATAAACCCGTTTAAAAAGGCACTTTTAACATCCATTTGAAATAATTTTATCCTTATAAAACTCACAAATGCCAAAAAAATTTGTATAGATTCTAAGCGAGCAACAGGTGCAAAAGTTTTTTCAAAATCTACCCCCTCGATTTGAGAAAAACCTTGAGCGACTAAGCGAGATTTATTTCTTATAATCTTAGATTCACCATCTAATTTATTTTTAAACATACATTTTATGCCAACAACGGGATGATTAGATGATCGTTCTACTAGGTTCCAAACTTTATTTCTTTTAAATTGATCTAACTCTTCATTCATAGCCAAAAACCAAAATTCATCAATTAAAGCGGTTGAAACATTTTTAGGTTCGATTTTGGAAACAAAACAAATGTTTGAAAATGTTTCATGAAGAGAAGATCGAGTTCTTACCCCAATAGATGGTTCCCCAATAACTAGCTACTTTGGATGATTTTTTGAGAAGTTTAAGACGCTTGGAGGCACATATTCATCTTCCTTGGCCCTCCTCCTCCTCTTTAGAAGGTCCTCTTCGTCGTACTCTAAAGATGGCAAAGGTTCATCATTTGTGTAACATACCCCAAACAACTAGTCCCCTAAGTTGGTTTTTTCATGACTAGGTCATGACAAAAGCATAGGAAGTACTTAAGAACTTGTGAACTTAGGTAAGAAGGAGAAAACCAAAGTGGTCTGCAATTAGCAATTCTCAAATACCAAGCCTAGGGTTGGACTTAGGGGCCTCACCTTGATCCTTTGACCCCACCATAACATCCCTAACCCATTACGGGTCTCCTTGGAGCACCAAGGACCCATAGGGGCCAACCAAAGAGGCCAAATTGACCAAAGTCAACCTTAACCCCAAATTGGTCAAAGTAGCTCAATTAGGGTCAATTGGCCACCACCATGCCAAGTTGACTTTCCCTTACCCTTATAAGTATATTAGGACCCAATGGGCCAAAAATCCCCATCATGGGGTCTCCAATTTAGCAAATTTTACCAAAGTCAACCCTAGCCCTATTTTGGTCAAAGTGACCTATTTAGGGTCAATTGACCCTCACCTTGCCAAATTGACTCCACCTAGACCTTCCTAACCCTTAAGGGAGGCCAATGGGTCATAAACCAGCCATTGTGGTCAACGCAAATGGCCAATTTGACCAAGTCAACCTTGTCCTAAATTAGGTCAAAATGACCTAATTTGCCAAAATTAAACCCAATCCATTTGGGCTAGACCCAACTAAAGTGGTCCACCACCTAGTGGGCTTAGTAATTACTGAGATAACCACTCAAATTTTGTAAATGATGATTAAGAGAGAGAAAATGGAGGTTTCCCCCAAATTGGAGGGAGAGGGAGAACATTCATGGTGATTGAATGCATTTGACCCTTCAATCCTCCCCCAATTGATGAGCATTCACCTCCCCCTTCAGTTAAAAATAGAATCCTGAGGTTTCCATAGCTAGGGGAGATGAATCAGGGGAGAATTAGAGGTGGCCGAAATCACCATTAATGGTGATAATGGCAATTGATGCCATGGCTCCTCCTCTCCCCCCAATTGATCTCTTTAACACCTTCAGAGGTCGGAAAGAAATGAAACCCCCCTCTTCCCCCAAGAAATCGAGCACCAGAAGCCTATATCAACATGGCGCTGAAAGCTCCACCACCGGCCATGGCCAACCACTGGAGCACGCGACACTCGACCCCCACACAGGTCCGATCCGCTTCCTCTCTCTCTGTGCTAGATCATCATCTGAATTGGGGCTTGATTCGAGCTAAATCGGGCTCGAATCAAGCCTCCATAAGGGCTCTAATCAAGCCTCCATAAGGGCTCGTTTCGAGCCCTCTTTCCCCCGCCACAACCCCCCGTTCCGGCCACTTTCGGCCCGCTAACCACCGCTAATCGCCGGTCACCACCTCAATGATTGTGGTGGTGGCATTAGCCGGCCAGGGCGGTGCTCAGGTGGCTGTGAAAGTGGAAAGGAAGTGAGCCCAGGATGGGCTAATAACAACCCATGGTTGGAGGTAGAATACGACTAGGGACCGTCAGATGCACACCAAGATCTGCGCAAGATCATTTGAATATGATATATTATTATTTGTATTAATGTCACACTTTTGGCAGTACCTTATTTTAATTATTAAAAATAGTATAGCCCCTCTGATGAAAAAGTGCCCAACATCAAAGTTGTAGCCTTTGGTGTGTAGTTTAATTGAAAATCTGTTTCAGCCCAATAGGGGCACTGTAGCTCCCTGTAGAGACATTTTGGTAGGACTGGTCCATAGGCTTGGGCAGTCACCTTTTCTTGAATAAATTTTGATTGGGTTATGGGATTGACCTGAAAATTGAAATATGGGCTATTTCTACCTATCCTCTTAACATACCCAAAGATGGGAATTTAGGAGAACATTGTTCTAATGTTTTTGTAATAATTTTATAAATCAAATGTTAATTAATTAAAGGGTCTAATGACCTCCAATCCTATCCAAATTTTGGTGGGTCCTCCTTGGGGTTATTATATGACCCTGGTAAAAATTTCAGCTCAATTGGGACTGATTTGGTTGGGTAAATTGTTAACCCAAGTTTGGTCAAACTAGGTCAAAATAGGGCATGGTGCTCATTTTGGGGTATTGTGGTCAAATATCATCAACATGATGTAAAACCTTGGCCACTGGTTTAGGACTACCTAAAACACCTCCATGAGTGATTTGGGGTGATGTGGGGTGGATATGCTCCAAAAACCTAGCTTTACCATTAGGGTTGCATTTTGAACTTTGTGAAGGACATGGGGTCAAATGTTATTGAATGGTCATGAAAGTTGGTGTACAAGTCCAAAGGGTGTAATAATACCCTAGGAAATTTTAGGAGGATATTAAGAACCCTTATTCCCCCCAATTTAGGTTATAACCCCTTTAGGGCATTTCAATATAAAAGAAATTTACATGCTCAAATGGTCTTGGATGATGATGAAACCTTGGTGGTGCCTTTATAACCATATGATAGACCTTGGTGATTTTTGTGTATTTAATTAAGTAATTTAACCAGTACTTCATTCACAAGGCACTTATTTTGTCTTAGTCTTAAGTAAAATAATTGAGGGTCCAATACTCTCTGGAAAAATTTTCAAATTAGTGATAGGACATTTTATGGCATTAGGATGCTCTGAGAATTTTTGTATAAATATTGGAATTGTTTATCATTAGACTCCTTCACAATTTACCTTAATATGAGTTTTCTTGGAATATTAATTTATGTAGTTAAATAGCTCTGATAAATCCTGAGATTTAGACAGTAGACTTTTCTGATTAATAAGATGGCCTGGTAATTTTTCCCAAAATTTTCAAAGACATATTTTTGGTGGTTCTTTCTTTAAATTCTATTTTAGAGTAATTATTCAATAATATAATTAGAGGACAACCCTTTACTGCTAAATTGTGAAATCATGTAGCTACTGTTATTTTACAATCATATATTTTCCATAATTTTATGGGGCCCATATCATAAGAGGATATTATAATTCATGTACAATTTCATACTTGGCTAATGTTGAAGAAATTAAAATAAATGCCAAAGAAATAAGGGAAATTATGAATCTCTGGGTTTAGTCATATAATGTCATAATAGACTCCCAGTAATAACCTTGGGTCAATTGGATGAGTATTTGGAGTACCTGCTTTTATACAACTCATATAACACATTTGGTCTGCGTATAGTAAAACTGTGAAATTTAGAATCAAGTGGATCCCTAGGAGGGAATGGGAGGTAAGTGGTTTACCTAGTTTAGTTGAGAAGGTGTGATGGTCAACAAGAAGGATTATAGATGGTAAAGGTGTGCTTTGTGAGTTAGAGGTAAGCTGTGCTCGGGATCGACGAAAGAACGTCCTTTCCCTTGGAAAGTCATAAGTCACTTAGGGTTAATCCAAGAGTATTGTCAAGGAGGGTATATTGGTGGGTAATCACTAATAGTAATAAGTACCTTGGAAAGGGAACCATGGGATGTCATCTCAGTATAGTTCCTAGTACCGTTGAAAGCCCCTCACAGGGTAGTCCTCGGTAAGTCCAAGGTTAACCTTAATTCGTAGGAATAAATTATTGTGCAAGAGTAACTTAAAGTACACACACACCAACATCCCAGTGTTTACGGGAGGATAGTTGGTCTAGTCTTACGAGCGGTAGACTCGGAATTTGTAAGTACAGACAGGTTAGTCCGGCGAGCCGGTGGCTCGGTAGGTTATGGTGATGGGCAGGTTAGCCCGGGGAGCTTAGGTCTCAGGAATAGATGGTAACATGTTGTATGTGCATAAGGTGGTGGGTCATTAGTATTGACGGTCATCGCACCGATGTTGATACTTTGGCTCGGTAAGTGTGGTTAACACTTTACCAAGAAAAGTCTGGTGGACTTGCCAGCAAGAGTACGCAGGAGCTCCGCTGTTGTGTTCTTAGCTTTGAGGCATACGATAGGTCTAGGTTAGGTAGTGCTGATACCAACCTAGAGGTGGGTGAGGACCAACCCACCGCTTCCATTTGCCACTACGGGAGTATCCTGAGAGTTTTGCTAGTTCCAAAAAGGGGGAACTAAAGGTCTGTGCGCATAGAGTCACAGTGTGTGAGTTGCACTTGCTTGAACATAATATTTAACTGCATAACCTTACATGACATAGCATAAGCATAGCATTTCAACCCCTACCCCTATCGTATAAATTGGTTATGGGACATTTTATACGATAGGCCCTGCTAAACGACCCCTTGGTCTATAGGGTATTCCTATAAATCAAGGTTTAACTTCCTTATTATTATTATTGTCTTTGTTACTCTTCTTTATTACTGCTTACCTATTACTGTTACCCCTCGTATTATATATTGCTACCGATAGAACTTACGTAGTTAAATTTACTGTCACCTGCTCTTTGTTATACCCCTTGTTGTCCTCCGCTTCATCCTTCCCGCACGGTGCCTAGGAGTCGCCGGGGGAGGGGTGGTGGATTGGCTATGTCTAGTTTTACTGATGGTCGGAGGACCATATTATTTTAGGTGACCGAGGAGATGCTGCAGCACCAGAGGCCGATACAGTTGGAGGCGGGGCAGTCTAGCATGGGAGCACCGATGATAGGATCCGTGAGTCTTCTAGTAGCCTTAGTAGAGTGTGATATCTTGAGTGATCTTGTAGTGAGGCATTGATGTATCGGGCAGGAGCCCTTTATTATTTCTGTTATCTTTCATTCAGTTACTGTATGTGGATACCTCTTTTGATGGTTTTATTTTCTATGTGATGTGGACTTGAACTTCTTTAAGTTGTTTATAAATTTCTTCTTTTGTGATCAGTATGGCCGGCAGGACTGACGTTTTGTAGTGGCGACCTTCCCGAGTGAGGGTGTCACCGCAAAGCGTCGGTTCTATGCATAAGACCCGGGTTTTTGAAAGAAAACAAAATGGGGTCTTACAATTTATACATGTAGGAAGTCTTTATACACAAGGAATAAATTCATCAAATTTTACATTAATAGGTTCTTCAACCTTACTCGTTCTTTTGTTAAATATTCTATAAGCTTTACTAGTTGAAGAGTATCCAAGAAATATTCCTTCATCACATTTTCATTAAATTTTCCTAAGGCATCTTTTTATTAAGAATAAAACATTTACAACCAAATACTTTAAAATATGATACGTTAGGTTTCTTTTGATAATATAGTTCATACAGTGTGAGATTTAAAGATGGACGAAGCATGACTCTATTCATTACATAACTTGGCGTGCTTACAGCTTTGGCCCAAAAGGACTTAGGTAATTTATATTCAGATAGCATAGTACGTGCTAGTTCTTGGATTGTCCTATTCTTTCTTTCTACAATACCGTTTTGTTGAGGTGTGCGTGGAGCGGAGAACTCATGCTTAATTCCTAATATTTCACAAAAAGATTTAAATTTTTCATTTTCAAATTCTCCTCAATGATCTGAGCGGATGCATTTTATTTTTAAATCTAGTTCATTTTGAATATGAGTACATAATTTTGAAAATTCGCAAAATGCATCAGATTTGTAAGAGAGAAATAAAGTCCAACAATATCTAGAGAAATCATCTATTAGAACAAAAGTATATATTCTACCACCAAGACTTGCGGTGATAATGGGACCAAAGAGATCCATGTGAATTAATTGCAAAGGTTTTGTAGTAAAAATTTTGTTTTTTCTTTTAAAAGAAGATTTTGTAAATTTTCCTTTTTGACATGGAGAGCACAGTGAAGATAAATTTCCATTCAATTTAGACAATACTCTAATCAATTCTTTTTTGGCTAGTTTTAAAATGAGTTTTGTACTAGCATGACCTAAACGTCTATGTCATTGTTCTAACTCGTCATTTTTTGTTATAAAACATTTTATAGATGATTTGGAAAGATCATGAAAGGAAACTATATATACGTTATTGTGAATTCTAGGTGCAGTTAGTAAAACATCTTTTGTGTTAGGATTAAATATTTTGTAAAGATTTGTGGATGACTCAAATAAAACATCTAATCCTGTATCACACAATTGACTAATAGATATTAAATTATGTTTTAATCCTTTTACATAAAGAACATTAGAGATAAGAAAGGATTCGTTACCCACTATACCGACTCCCATGATCCTTCCTTTACCGTTATCACCGAAGGTTACAATCCCTCCCTTCTTCTTTTCTAGGCTAAGGAACTTTGCTTTGTTGCCCGTCATGTTCTTGGAGCATCTTGAATCCACGTACCACACGTCCTTCATTTCCTTAACCTTCCTGCAAATCTAGAAAGAAGATGAGAGTAAAGATCTGGATACCCAAGAGGTACCACCCATATAATAAGTGGATGCCTTAGGTACCCAAATTTGCTTTAAAGATCCCTGTTTTATTTTCCTGCAAGAGCTAGATGTGTCTCCAAACCTATGACAACTTGCACACTAAATTAATGGGGTTGAGACCCTTTTTTGAAGTTCTATATTGTTGGGAAAAACTCCTTGGATTTAACTTAACAAATTACCTATAGTTATTTTAACTCCTAGGTTTTAATTACCCATTATATAGTGAGGGTAATGTGGTCATTATATGTATTAGGATATCATACACAACTTGGAGTGTAAAGACCAGAGCAAGACAAGCATACTTTGGGTTGAGTTAACATTTGCGTCGAATGGTATTCGGCGCAACTTCGACTTCATGTCGACGTAACTTAGACTAGAAGTCCAAGCAACTCAACCTCTCTGTCGAAGTAGATCAAGTCAACGCTACGTCAAAAGGATATCGACGTAGATGAAATGACCATGTCGAAGTATCATGATAAGTCGATGCAGCTTCGATTTTAACTCAACGCAGAAGGAAGAATTTGTCGAAGCCATCTAAAGTCGATGCAACATCGACTACAAATCGATGCAGATGATGAAGTTCAAAGTTTAGCCTTCAACTCGACTGTTGCGTCGCTAAGTAATCGATGTAACATCGACATCAGGGTTCAATCAGAGCAAGAAGGAATTCAAAGCTTCTTTTACAAGAACTCGAAGGTGAGTCGATATGAAAGAAGAAGAAATCGACGCAGTATCGAATACAGTCTGAAAAGGAAACCTTTTCAGCTGTTCCTTTTGCACTCACTCTGAGGGCACACAGTTCTAAAGACCGTTCTACAACGGCTTATTTATTTCCTAGAATAGAATGAGGCAGAAAAGAAGACAGCAAACACTTTCTTGGAAAGGATCAAAATAGCTGGCTGACGGGTCGTGAGAAAAGGAAGAAAAAAGGAGTAATCGGCCAAGTTTATGCCTTCTCAGGACAATCTAAAAGAGGAAAAGAATTCAAAATTAATGATGAATAATAAATAGGAAAAAAGAAGAGAGAAACATAGACATTCTATCACAATCTTTTTCATCTTGTCGATTAGGGCTTCCTTCTTCTTCCTCCTCCTCCTGGAACCCTAAAAGATGGTGAACAACAAGAACCTATGTCTCTCTCTCAGAACAGAACTGAAGGCTGCTCTTCATCAATACCTTATAACAGAAAGAATTCAATAAGAAGAAAGCAGACAGGATATGACAAATCATAGCTCTTGCAAATCATCACAATCATAAGCAGGAGTTCATCATCAGCAGATCTAGTGAAAGATTTCAGAAGCAGAATTTGACACAGGCTTCAAAAGAATTTTGAGAACAGAATTCTTCCACTTCCTCCTTCTTCTTTCTCCTTCTCATTCTCAACTATAAAGAGTTTTAAGAATCCCTCTTCCAAAGTATTCAGTGGTTCAAGATCTCCTTATCAAAAGATCTGTAGTTCAAGATCTCCTTATCAAAAGATCTGATCGGTTCATGATCTCCTTATAAAAAGATCATTGGTTCTAAGAGTCTCCTTATCAAAAGACTCAGGCACAGGTTGTGCATCCCTACCAGGTGGTAGAAGAGAGGAGTACCCACATTTTGGGGAACCTCTATAAAAATCTGTGTGTCTTCTAGTTGTCTATTTTCTGTGTTGTCCCTTTTATAGTTTACTATTTTTCTGCATTACTTAACAACACTTTTTTTATTCTGTGTGTGGAATTGTTGATGCATAATACTTAGTGTTTTATTGTGTTTGCACAAATAGGATAGAAATATTTTTAAATCTCTATTCACCCCCCCCCCCCCCCCCCCCCCCCCAACTCTAGAGGATTCTCAGAGGCACACTATGCACTTTCAATTGGTATCAGATGGAGGTTAATCATTAAAAGGCTAACACCTTGATCAAAAAGACCTCTTACTCTTATTTCTTTATTACAAAAATATTTTATAAACAAAATGAGTACTAAGGATTATGCCTCAACAAAACCTCCAGTGTGTAATCTGAATAAGTTTGCACTCTAGAAGGCCAGAATAAAATTGTATATGAACCCTATTGATGAGGACATTTTTGATGTTGTCATTTCAGGTCCTCCGCCACATATAAGAAAGATGCAAGTGGAGCTTCCACATAGGAACCTGTACCCAGGGCTGAGTGGACTGAAGCATAGAAAAAGCAGAAGGCATGGGATGCAAAGGCAATGAACATTTTGGTGTCCACAATGTCTGATGACATTTTCCAGAAGGTAGCTGAGTATCAATCAGCCAAAGAGATCTGGGAATATCTTTCCAGAATGGTTGAAGGAAGCTCTGATAAAAGAAAGGATAGGAAGTCCCTTCTCATATCCCATTATGAGAACTTTCAGAAGAAAGCTGAAGAAACAGTTGTTGACATGTGTGACAGATTCAGCACTATCATTAATGAGCTCAGAGGCTTGGAGAAGGAGATATCCTTGACTGAAATTAATGATAAAATCCTCATGTGCTTTCCAAGCTCATGGGATTCAAGGATCTAGGCCATCAGAGAATACAGATGCCATTAAGAAATCTCTACTAAAGCTTTGCTAGGAAAGCTTGTCATATGAGATGCTTCTGAAGAACAGAGCTGAATCCGAGGAAATGGAGACAACCCCAACTCCTATCCAAAGGAACCTTGCTCTGAAAGCTACTGAAGTAGAGCCCTCTACTCCTGAAGATGAGATGTTCAGTCTCCTAGCAAGGAGATTCAGAAAGTGGGTAAGACAGAAGACTCAAGGAGAAGAGAAAGGAGGTCAAAGCCCAGATATGACAAGACTCCAATGAAGGAGATTATCTGCTTCACATGCAACAAACTAGGGCACATAGCACCTAATTGTCCACAAGAGCAAAGGGATAAGAGAAGAAACAAGGATGAAAAGAAGAAGAAGTCTTTCAAAGGGAAAGACAAGAAGAGAGCTAAGGGTTTCATTGCTGAAACCTGGAGTGACTCTGAAGCAGAGTTAAGCCCCTCTTCATCTGAAAGTGATGATGAAGCAGAAGCAGAAGCAGCTTGCATGATGGCCTTGGGGATGTCTTCTGATGATGAAGAAGAACATTTATCAATGTTTGATGAATTTGATTTTAATTCCGATGACATCAAAAATTGCTTTACGGAATTTTGCAATGATTTTCTCAATGCACAGAAAGAAATAGAAACAGTTAGGTTAGAACTAGAGAACCTTAGGAAAGATGATGTCTACTTAAGAAATCAGGAACTAATAGATGAAATTAATAATAAGGAATCAGAACATATTAAAATAAGAAATGAAAATCAAGATTTACAAGAAGAGCTAGCAAAGGCAAAAGCCTTTGAGGACTCTCTCAATGGGAGGAGTCAGAAGCTCAAAAATATTACACAAAATCTCTCCATGAGATTTAAGCATCTAGGCCTAGGAGCAGACCCATCCACTAGCACAGAAACCCCTAGGAAACCTGCCTAGAAAAATCCAGTTAGCTTCATTAGACCTAGTGACTATAAACCTAGTGAAGGTAGGGAAAACCAAAGGATCAGAATAATAATCATCTAGATAAAACAACTATAGTTCATAACCTGAATCCAAGAAAAGAAAAGAAACATCTAGAAAAAGGTAATTCAGAGAAACTAAACAATCAAAAGGCTAAAGCAAAACCTAGGGTAATAAAACACTCTACAGATCTCTTATATCTAGATACATTCTATACACATTTTAAGTATTAGAAAAATAGACATAGGTGTGGGAAACCCATTCCTTATCATCCAAAAGGGTATCATTAAAGACCCTTCTATTCTTTCATTGAACGCTATAATGGTAAAAGCAAAGGGCCCATGGTAACCTGAGTTTCTTTTAATGTTTGAATTACTTGTGCAGGATAAGGTAGGGTCCTACCTAAGAGATAGTGAGAAAGGAAGGAAGAACTAAATTCAATCAAGGGAGTGATTTCTTCTCTTAATTCACTTGAAATTCCTTTGGTTCATAAAAATTATTAACATAAACACTATTTTTAATAAATATTATTGCTGGGAAAAACAACAAGAATTCTCTAAGAAAATGGATCTGTTCATTCAGAGGTGCGTCGAATAGAAGTTGATGTACCATCAATTTCTACTCGACGCCAGAGTCAAGAAACACTCAGAGTGGATAATTCGAAAGGAATTTGATGCAGCGTCAAGTTCATATCGACGCATACGTCAATTTAATAATCACTGATTAAATTCAAAGTCGCGTCGATTATAACTCGACACAACGTTGACATCACAGCATCGACTTAAGAATAGCTGAATAATCTCGAAGCAGCATCGAATATTAATCGATGCAACGTCGATATAACTGCGTGCACAGAGTTTCTTCTAGAATCACTCTCAACATATTTTTGCGCGCCAAATATTAATTCTTATCAATGCAGCTTCGACTTAAACCCTAAGTTGCGACGAATCAGCTTCTTTTAAGCAACTTCAGCGTCGAATCATTTACGCTTTTAAATTGTTCTGTCCTTGCTCTCTTGCTCTCCCCCCTCCAGCTCTCTCTTATTCTTGTCCTTCTCTCTCTCCCTCTTTTCATTGTATTTGAAGCTACCTACAATCCAATGGCTCCTCCCAAGGTCAATTTTGGATTTGACGTGGATGTGGATTCGTTCAATGCTGCCTCAGAGAACTTCAAGGCCATTCTGGGCCTGTTTTATTCTGCCGGATTGACAAAGATGATATCTACAAGGTGCAAAATCCTTGATACAGAGCTGACAGAGCTAAAAGAGAATGTTCAAGTAAGGGAAGATGGATCACTGCAAGGAAAAATTTCAGGAACAGAGATCAACATTACAGAAGAAAAACTGTCTCAAACATTTGATCTACCTACTGGGAGTGACCCAGATGAATTGACAGGAGAAGAGACAAAGAATGTCTTGGAGATCATGCAGCTTAGGAAGGAGAAGCCAATAAATCTCAAGAAGATTGATGTGGCAGAAGAGTACAGGTTCTTAGCGGATATTATTGGTAAGGTTCTGCTATGCAAGATATCAGCTCATGATGCCATTCCCAGGCAACAGCTACAGATCATGGGAATCCTAGTTCTGCAAGAGAAGATAAATTGGGGGAAGTGTCTCCTAAAGTTGATTGCTCATAAATACTCTAATAAGGAAAATGCCTTCATGAGGATAATGAGTCAGTTGCTGCTTCACCACTATCCTAGTGTGTGTAAGTCAAAAGGAGTGCCTATTCCTCCTGGAAAGAGAATCAATATTGGAATATTCTCAAAATGGACCAGACAGATCTTGAAGCCTGGTCAAGCTCCAGCTTCACCTCCTCCCTCTTCACCTCCCCAAAGGGATAATATCCCTCCTCCTCCTTCTCCAACTCCACAGGACACTGTCCCAGATCTCCCTCAGAATGCTACTCCAGCACAACCTTCTCCTCAACAACAACAACAACAACAGCAAAACCTCCAATTCATCCCATCTACTACAGTACCAGAACGAACACCTCAATCCCCCATCCACCAACAACCACAACAACATCATCAACCATCCTCTATCATCTCAGACTCTCAGTCTGCTCCTCCACCACCATCATCATTCCATATCTCTCCTGAAGTCTATTATACATTCTCTCCTATCCATGAAGACTTCCCTCCATCACCTCCTATATCTACCAAACCCACCCCTCCTATTAACCTTGAGGAAGTTATCTCAAAAGCAGTAGGGCTAGCCTATGTTGGGTTTTCTACATACCATTTCACAAATGATAATACAGCATATCATATATGCGTAGCGGAATAAAATAACTAGAACAACCCTAAACAATTAATAGGATCTTGTGATTTCATTGATTCAAGAAATAAAGCAACAGCCATAATGCACATTAGAAATTGTACCTGAAGGGGTTTGAGTCTATACTCAAACGAGATGCTCCAATGGCAGATCCAGAGAACAAAACATGAGATCCAAGCGCTAAAATAGATCTGCGCCTCTATGGGAAATCCACACGAATGGTGAAGAACCCTAGCCTCTTATCGCACAAGATCTAGGTCGGAGAAGAACTGCTCTCTACGTCTCCGACGGACTGCTAGGTCCGACGATAGGGAGAGGCGGCGGCGGTGGTGGGATCAACCAGTCAGAACACTTCCATCGGAGCCTTGCGAAACTCTTCCGTCGCTCTCTCTCTCAAAACAGATCGCCAAAATTAGATCGGGTTTTAGGTTAAAGAATCGTATTCCTTTATACCTCCAGCAATCAAAGAGAAGCATCGATCAAAGATAAATAGGTCGAACACTACGTTCGACGAACTGGCTAGCATTCGTCGAATGCGCTGGCCGTTCGATGAACCGTTCGACGAACGTGCTACGCTAGCCATTCTACGAGCTGTTCGACGAACGCGCTACGCTAGCCGTTCGACAAATCGTTCGACGAATGCCATTTGACGAACGCGCTACTTTAGCCATTCGATGAACGTCGTTCGACGAACACACTACCATGGCCATTGAGAAGACATACATATCGTCGAGAAGATGACATATATCGTCGAGAAGATATATATATATGTATCATCGAAAAGACACGTATATATATCGTCGAGAAGACATATATATCGTCGAGAGGATATACATATGTCGTCGAGAAGACCAAAATATCGTGGTGACAATCAAGACGATAAAATCCAAGACTTAGCAAATTACTTGTAAACAGGATTCTTTCTCCAATTTCTCCAAACACTCTTTTGTGCGACCTCATAGGCTCATATCACATTGGCAGTTAGACTAGATATTTGACCACTTCCAGATCACCCTGGAAACTAAAAGATTTTATAGGTATATTGATGCGATGATTCGGCAAGTGCACCGGTCGCGCAAGTAATAATAATGGGGAAAATCCCCGAGTGTCGGTCTCTTGAGGAACACAGTAAGGTGGAGTTAGGTTTCGAGGAAGGACTTGAGATTGAAGTCCTTAAATCGGATGGAATGCGGGGGAGTTGGGTTGGCTTTTGGAAAATAAAATAAAAGCTATCAACTACTCCTATGCAATGCCGCTATGCAATGCTTCGCTTGGCGGGATGGAGACTAAGCAGGCCTTGAGCGCGCTGCGTCGAAAGGGCGGATGGACGAGTAGGCAAGCGGAATCGAACTGTGCAGGCCTTGAGCGCACTGCTTCGTTAGGCGGGATGGAATACGGGCCGCGATGCCACGCTTCGGTAGGCGGATGGACGAGTAGGCAAGCGGAATGAGGGTCGCAAGCACCTCTTCGACAAGCACGCCACTAGCAATTGCTAGTGCGGCACCGGACGTGAAGGCGGGATGGAGGATGAAATGGGGCGCACCTCAAACACACAAATAAACAAAAAGGGTATTTCACATAGACATGAAATAACTTTAAATAGCAAGGTCTATAGTGTTCTTCATCAAAATACAAAAGGTCTAACTATTGCAACAATCAATAAGAGGAGAACAAGGCAAGAAATCGACCGAATCCGAAGTCTTGTTGTAGATTCACGGTTGGAATCGCCGGGTTGTCAATCCGCATCCAAGCTCGGTCCGCAACTACGTCCGGGGTAGAGAGAGCTGTCACGACTCTCCAATGGACCCGTCTTCTTCATGTCACGATCCGGTAGAGGTTGCAAACTTCCTCTTGCTTGATGGCAATGGCGGCTAGGTCTTCCTTTGGAGCTCTTGGATGAAGGAGGAGGCCGAGAGGAAACTCCGGCTCAAGATTGGCGTGAAGAACAAGCCCGGAGCACCTCTAGATGGTGGGCGGCGGTGGAGGGGCGAAATCGGAGCCCTGGAGCGAGAAAACGGCGGCAGAAAATCGGGGTTTCGACCTAAAATCGCGAGGACAGAGACCTCGGGATGATGTGTTCCTTTGTAACCTCCCCGACAGTCAGTCCCTACTTGTCGATCTCTTCAACAACACCAACAATAGCAGTAGGAGGGAGACCTCGGGATGGTGTGTTCCTTTGGAACCTCCCCGATAGTCAGTCCCTACTTGTTGATCTCTTCAGCAGCACCAACAATAGCAGTAGGATGGAGACCTCGGGATGGTGTATTCCTTTGGAACCTCCCCGACAGTTAGTCCACACTTGTCGATCTCTTCAACAGCACCAACAATAGCAGTAAGATAGAGACCTCGGGATGGTGTGTTCCTTTGGAACCTCCTCGACAGTCAGTCCCTACTTGTCGATCTCTTCAGCAGCACCAACAATAGTAGTAGGATGGAGGCCTCGGGAGGGTGTGTCCCCTTGGACCTCCCCGACTGTCATTCCCTATTTTGGCCACTTCTTCATCAACATCAAACATATGGGTACCAGATGAAGTCTTGGGAGTACATGCCTCTAAAAACTTCTTCATATGCAGGTGCGAGTATGTAGATGCGAGTATGCATGTACGAGTATACAGGGGCAAGCGTCTGTCATTTTAGGTCAATTTTAGCCCATGATAAATGTTTGGAAGCTTGAGGATTTCTAAATCTTGTACTTCATGTGGAAAGTGAAATTTGCATCACTAGTGTAATTAATCCTTTTAAAATATCAAATCATAGGACAATGTTATGATACTCTGGAATCTGTCGTTTTATGTCAATATTTGCCCATGACAACAGTTTGGAAGCTTGTAGATTTATATTTCTTGTACTTCATGTAGAAATTGATATTTGCCACCTTTGGATGTTTAATCTTTTTAAAATATCAAATCACATGGTATTGACACAATAATTTGGCAGAGGCCTCTAGGTACCCATAGAAACACTTGGTAATTTTGTGGATTTTTCAGAAGTGATTTTCTATTTTTCCTAATTATAGTGGCATTTTGGTAATTATACAATTATGATGATATAGTAGGCCAAATAGCATCCTAGGGTCATGATACTCAGTGTACCACCTTTATTTTGGTTATAATCTTACGGATAATTTTCATGTAACATGAGGAATCATTTTGAGGGTAGATCATGTGTAATGTGACCTAAGTCCTTAACTATTGTGAATTAAAATAAATACCAAATTAATATGGAAAATTATGGAAATTGGGCAATACCTTATTAAGATCAGTAGTAGCCTAGGATAATTATACCAGACCCTGGAGATGAGTTTTTAGAGGTATTCCCTTATGGGGTTGAAGGATAGTCAATTTGGTGGACTGCGTTTAGTAAAAACAGAATTTGGTGGACTGCGTTTAGTAAAAACAGAATTTGGAGGGTTTTTGACAATTTAGGTCCCTAAGTAGTGGATAGGAGTTATACCCAATCAGTAAATGAGATATAGCCCACCATGATTCAAGGAGGGTCAATTCTAGGGTTAGTTGTGAGGTTGTGCTGGGATCATTGTAGAAGGAAAGGAGGTACGTCCAACCCAAATGGGTGGGACGGGAGATGAGCTAAATCACCTTACTATATGAAATGATTAAGGGTGAACGAAGTGTTATCCACCAACTAAAATAATTATCTTGAAGAGGATTGTGGGGTTGAGCCCATTGATCTGTAGTACCGTTAGGGGCCCCTTACGGAGTACACCGCGGGAAGTCCAAGATTCACCCTAAATATAACACGAATTAAATTGTAGGCAAGAGTAGCCTAAGTGGGTATGCAGACTGGTATGGATCTCCTCCGGGAAGGAGATGGGTTGGATCAGCTTGTGTGTTAGTCCCTGAGCCGGAAGCTCGGGTGGACATGTTAACACTTGTTACTTATTCAAATAGTGGCGAGTCTTCGGTACTAGGCTAGTCGTGTTACCGACGGTAGTACGTTGACTTAGATGAGGGTGAGGTTTAGAGGGCCGGTAAGTTTGAGTACCGCGGTCTGGAGGACAATCCCTAATAACCCACCCCGACCTTAAAGTCTGGTGGATTCCAGCAAGAGTACGCAGGAGCTCCACTGTTGTGTTATTAGCGTTGAGGCGTACATGAGGTCTAGGCTTGGTAGTGACCATACCTGCCTAGGATGTGGAGTGCCCGATCCACTGCCACCGTGAGCCACGACGGTCGGTACCGGAAAGGTTGGCTTCCTTTCAAACAAATTGGGAACTATAAAGGTCTGTGCGTATAGAGTCGTGTGGGTGAGTCACATTGCATAATTTCATTAAAACATCATAACCATAGCATAACATAACATACACATAGCATACCCCCATCATATAAATTAGTATGGGCTCTTTTATATGATGGGTTACCTGGACATCTTAACTTATATGTCGTATGGGCGTTCATATAAGTTAAGGTACGAATCTGTGATGGTAGTTTAGATTTACTTACTGCACTGCGTTTCCTTTCTACTTACTGCTTACTTCATTGCTCTACTTTACTGCCTTATACCTGCACTATACTGCTAGCTAGATTTTACTGCTTTACTTATACCTGCTAGAGTAGTGTCATGTCACCACCTTCTTGTTTACCCCTTGTTTGTCCTCCGCTTCTTCCTCCCGCTCGGTGCCTAGGAGTCGTGGAGGGAGGCGAGGACAAAACGGCTTAGTCTTTATGACTAACGGTCGGTGTGACCGTAGGAATCCGAGGAGGCAGAGTTGTCCCGCGCGCAGCAGGACGAGATGGCAGGACCTGAGCAGCAGATGCAGCGCACTACCACGACGCCACAGGTTGATGATTAGATAGTTAGATTTCCGCTTTTTGAGAGCTTTTGTTGTAGACTTCCGCATGTTGTAGAGAGAGAGAGATAGTACCTTACTTTACATATGTATCGGGTTTAAGCCCCTTAAATTGTACTTCTCTTATGGACTTTCTGTTTTCATTATATATGATGTTGTGATTGTGGACATGCCTTCTTTTATGTACTTACTTTTTGGCATATTTTACTTATGATCGTATAGCCGGCAGGGTTGGTGCTGAGCGGTGTTGGTCAACCTGAGTGTTGGTGACACCGCAAGGCAGCGATTCTGGGCGAAGGTCCACCTCAACCGTGCGATACGGGAGAGGTTCGAGTTTTCAAGTACCCGAACGGGTTTTGGAAAAAGAGACCTTACACCCACCCTACATCAATTTGGAACATCAATTTGGAACTCTCCAAATTGATGTAGGGTGGGTCTCATAAGAGACACACACGAGATAATCTCTCGTTTGCCCACAATAAACTCTAGATCTAGCCGCACCTACACAAGCATTCTAGTGCTCACAATAGCGGATCTTTCGCTCGCAAACATAAAACAACGACAAGAGGAGTTTAAACTCTAGATCTACGATTAAGCAATAGTCAACATGTTCCCAAAGATTAGGGCAAAGCTTTACAATCCTTTGTGAGGGCAAACCAAGGCTATAGGCCTAGATCCGTCAAACACAATGGATCTTCCTGATCTGGAGATAACGAAGATCAATAATGATGAAATCGATTCGGAGAGCAAGCGATGTATTTAAAAATCACGGAAAAGACGGTTGCGTAAACCTCCACAAAACTAAAGAGAGGAATCACTATATGGAGAAGCCAAGAACATCAAGTACACACGATATGGTGGGAGAATCACTCTCTCCACGGAACCACCGGCTTCACACTGAATGGGGCTGCAACCTTCTTCCTTGGATTCGCACCGATGGAAGCCACGCCGGAGTCGCACCGTCGGGATGGAGGAAGCACAAGGAGGAGGCTTCACAACTATGGGTGGCGGCAAGGGGGGGTCTCCTCTTGGCCGAAATTTTCAAAGTGAAAATTAGGGTTGGCTTCTTCAAATCTATTACCACTCTCATCAAGGCCTCCTTATGTAACATCCCCCAAACAGCTAGACCCCTAAGTTGGTTTTGTCATGACTAGGTCATGACAAAACCATAGGAAGAGCCCAAGACCATGTGAACTTAGGTGTGAAGAAGAAAACCTAAGTGATCTGCAAATAGCAATTTTCAGAAACAAGCCTAGGATTGGATTTAAAGAGGCCCGCCTTGAACTTTGACCCCACCATAGCATACCTAACCCATTAGGGGTCCACTTGGAGCACCAAGGACCCATTTGAGTCAAATTAAGAGGCCAATTAGACCAAAGTCAACTTTAACCCTGAATTGGTCAATCTAACTCAATTAAGGTCAATTAGCCTCCACCATGCCAAATTGACCTTACCCCTACCCTAATAGGGCTACTAGGAACCTAATGGACCAAAAAGCTCCATCATGAGACTTGCAATTTGACCAATTTACCCTTGCCCTAATTTTAGGTCAAAATAACCTAATATGCCCAAATTGGACCCAATCCCTTTGGGCTAGGCCCAACTAAAGTGGTCCACCATCTAGTGGGCCTGCTGATTTCTGGATTTAACTCTTAAAAACCTGTATTTGCTGATTAGGAGGGAGAAAAGGGAAGTTTCCCCCAAATCGGAGAGAGAGAAAGAGAGCATTCATGGGATTAAATGCAATTGATCCTTCATTTCCCTCCCAATTGATGTGCATTCACTCCCCCCCCCCCTTCAGTTACAAACAAATTTTTGGAGTTTTCTATAGCCAAGGGGGCTGATTAAGGGAAGAATTAGGAGTAACCGAAATTTGGTGTTAATGGCCATTAATGGCTTTTAGGAATAAAGTTATCCCAGCCGATTTGAAACCCCCATTTCCTTCAGAGCTCAGAGAGGAAGAGATTCCCCAACTTTCCAGTGAGGATCGTGCAGAGGAAGCATAGATCGGCATGACACCAAAAGCTCCACCACCGTCAATGGCCACTCGCCGGAATTCGCGCAACCAAGCCCCCTCACAGGTCCGATATGTTACCTCTCCCATGGTGCTAGATCTTTTCATAAATTGGGGCTAAATCCAAGCTCAATTGGGCTCGGATTTCGCTTCTGAAAGGACTCGGATTGAGCCCTCTTTTCCCTCCCCTAAAAATAGATCTGACCACCTCCTATCGCCAGCCACCACCTCAACAGAGGTGGTGGTGGCATTGGCCGGCCGGGACGAGTCGCGGGTGGCCGGGAAATCACCTCGCAAAGAAGCCCAGGTTAGGCTGTCGCGTGCCGTCCATTCCTCAGGGATGATAACTGAGAGCCGTCGGATTTGCTAATGTTTACGTTTATTTTATTTAATTCGTCGATCTGTATAAAATTAGTCGAACGGAATATAATTCGTCGATCTGTATAAATTAGTCGAACGGAATATAATTCGTCGATCTGAACCAGTTAGTCGAACGGAGAATTTTTAGTCGAGCGCTGTTATATTCTGGATTAGTCGAGCGCTGATATACTTTGAATTAGTCGAGCGTTGTATTCTATAAATTAGTCGAGCACGGATCTGTTATAAATTAGTCGAACGGAGAATTTTTAGTCGAGCGCTTTTTAATAGATATTAGTCGAACAAATTTTCAGTTCGTCAAACGAACTGATTTAGTCGATCGCGGTTAGCCGTTAACTTAGTCGAACACAGTTAGATGTTAACTTAATCGACCGCAGAAAATAATTCGTCGAACGAATAATTCGTCGAACGGGAGGTATTCAGCTTTCGTCGAGCGCTGTATATTTTTTGTCGAACGCAGGTTTGCTCTGCATTCGTCGGGCGCTGATATCTGTTAGATTAGTCAGGCTCAGATTATAGGTATATTAGTCGAACGAATAATTCGTCGAACGCTGATGAGTTCAGCGTTCGTCGAGCGCTGTATTATTTTTCGTCGAACGCAGATATCAGTTAATAATTAAAGGTTATATTGTTTTCTGTCACATTTTAGGCAGAGTTTTATTTTGATTGTTAAAATATTAGATAACCTCTGATTAAAAAGTGTCCAACACCAAAGTTGTAGCCCTTGGAGTCTACTGTGTTTTAAAAATTGATTTCACCCTAAAAGGAGTACTGTATCTCCCTGTAGAGCCAAAATGGTGGGACTGGTCCCTAGTGTAGGACAGCCACCATTCCTTGAATAACTTTATACTGGTAGTTTATATGGCTTTGATACTTTAAACCTAGGCTAGTTACATACACCCACACAACATACAAAAAGATGGGATTTTTAGGGGAGAACTTTTTTCTAAGGTTTTTGCAATAATTTCATAAATCACTTATTAATTAATCAGTGGGTCAAAAGACCTCTGATGGCCTCCAAATCTTGGTGGGTGTCCCTTAGGGTTATGTTATGACCTTGGTAAAAATCTCAGCCCATTTGGGACTGTTTTGATTGAGTAAATTGTAAACCCAAGTTAGGTCAAATTGGGTCAAAGTTAGGGCATGGTGTTTATTTTGGGATATTGTGGTCAAATCTCCTCACCATGAGGTGGAACCTTGTCCACTGGTTTAGGATCACCTAAAGTACCCCCATGAGTGGTTTGGGGTGGTGTGGAGGTGATTAAGCCCTAGAACCCTAGTTTTAGTCCTAGGTGTGCAAATAGAACTTTGTGAAGGACCTGAGTTCAAAAGTCCTTTGATGGTCATGTAACTTAGAAGATATGTTCATGGGGTGTAATTATGCCCTAGGGAATTTTGAGAGAATTTTAGAAGAAATTATTCCCCCTAAATTAAGTCTTAATCCTTTGAGAGAAATTCCTTCCAAGAGATAAATACATGCTTAAATGGTCTTGGATGATGAAGCAACTTTGGTAGTATCATTTTAAACATATTTTAGACCTCTGGTAATTTTTGTACAATTTTTAGATACTTAAATCAGTAGGCTACTTCACAACTTATTTTATTTGAGGTTTTCTTAAAGTATTTATTTAAGTGAGAAAAAATTTCTATAAATCCTGAGATTTAGTCAAAAGGCTTTTCTGATGGATACAAGGGTTGGGTATTTTTGCTATAATTTTGGTGTAGATATTTTTGGTGGTTCCTTCATAAATCTACAATTTTGGATAGATGATTAATATTAATTATAGAGGACAAATTCTTACTGTAAAAATATGATGTGCTGTATTTGCTAATAATTTGTCATCATAGATTTATCATAAATCTTGGAGAGCCAGATCATAAGTATTTCTTACTCTTCATGTTCATTTTCATACTTGGCAAATGTTTGGAGAAATTAAAATAAATGTAAATAATTATGGAAAAATATGATTTTCTAGATTTAGTCTTAGAACATCATGATAGACCCCCAGTAAATAGCTTGAGTCAGTGGGATGAGTATTTGGGGTACCTCTAGTTATAAGCTTCATATAGTTAGTTGGGTCTGCGTATAGTAAAACAGTAAATCTTGGAGTTTTTGTGGATCAGTAGGTAGTAATGGGAGGTAAGTGATGTACCTAGTCTGGTAGAGGAGATGAGAAGGTCATCAAGAATGGATTAGGTGGTGAGAGTGTGCTTGGTGAGTTAAGGGCAAGTTATGCTCGGGTTAGACGAAAGATCGTCTTTCCCCTTAGAGGGTCATAAAAGCACTTAGGCTTAATTCAGGTGAAATATTAAGAAGGGTTTTCTTATGGGTAGTAACTAATAATATTAAGTGTCTTGAGAAAGGGACCTTTGGGGTGTCATCCCATTATAGCTCCTAGTACCGTAGTGAGCCCCTCATAGGGTAACCCTCGGGAAGTTCAAGAATAACCATAAGCCGTAGGAGTAAGATGATGCTCAAGATTAATTAATAATACACTCACCCACACCTCGTGGTTATGGGAGTTTAGTCGGTTTAGTGCTACGAGCTGTAGGCTCAGTGATGTCTGTTGGTGCGGACGGGTTGGTCCGGTAAGCTTGTGACTTGGAGATGTTTGTTGGTGACGGGCGGGTTAGCCCGGGGAGCTTATGGCTCGGAGTTAGATGGTAGACATATTTGCATGTGCATAAGGTGGTGGGTCTGTAGTGTCGACGATCGTTGCACCGACGTTGATACTTGGGCTCGGCAAGTGTGGTATTTACACTTAGCCATAAAAGTCTGGTGGTCCAGCCAGTAAGAGTACGTAGATGCTCCGCGGGTTTGCGTTGAGGCGTACGGTAGGTCTAGGTTAGGTAGTGCATATACCAACCTAGAGGTGGGCGAGGCCCAACCCACCGCTTCTGTTTGCCACTACGGGAGTATCCTGGGAGTCTTTCTAGCTCCAAAAAGAGGGAACTAAAGTTTATGCGCATAGAGTCGTAGTGAATGAGTTGCACTTGTATTAACATAGCATAACAGCATACGTACCTTGCATGACATAGCATAAACATTGCATTTCAACCCCTACCCTTATCGTATAAATTGGTATGGGACTTTTTATACGATATGCCCTGCTAAACGACCCCTTGGTCTATAGGTTTGTATGGGCATTCCTATAAATCAATGGTTACTTTTATATTACTTTATTTGTTTTCATATATACTGCTTCACTATACTTTGTTTATTCTTTACTATGCTTTACTTACTGCTTTATTTACATATATACACATGCGTAGTTGTAGAACATTTCCCGTAGACTAGCTTCCATCACCAGCTATTGTTTTTACCCCTTGATTGTCCTCGCTTCATCCTTCCTGCTCGGTGCCTAGGAGTCACCAGGGGAGGGGTGGGGGATTGGCTTAGTCTTTTGATTAACGGTCGGTGGACCTTATCATTTTAGGGGACCGCGACGATGGAGCAGCACCAGAGGCCAGTGCGGATGGAGACGGGGCAGTCTAGCACGGGAGCACCGATGACAGGATCCGTGAGTGTCTTTAGTTCTAGTTGATTTGCTTCCGCGAGTGAATTTGTAGTGAGGCTTTGATGTACCGGGCAGGAGCCCTTGCTATCTGTACCTTTTGTTTCAGTCTTGATTATGTGGACATCTCTTTTTGATAGTTTATTTATATGTGATGTGGACTTGGCTTATATAAGTTGTTTAAGCTTTACTTTTCTTTGTGATCGATTTGGCCGGCAGGATCGGCGTTTTGTAGTGGCGACCTTCCCGAGCGAGGGTGTCACCGCAAAACAGTGGTTCTGGGCCTAAGACCCGGTGTTTGAAAGGAAAAAAAAGGGGTCTTACACCTTAAATAGGAGTTTACAAAAACAATCAACCATTCATGATAGCGATTTAATCTCCGCCATCCGAATGGTTAAATACAACCCAAAAGTTCAAATGCATGAAATGAAAATAAAACAAGTGCATAATGAATATAAAATTATTTCCACAATATGAAATAATTTTATATTCGCAAATATATAAAATAAACGAACTACGTAAATTAAAAAGTCTTCAAGCAGGCTTGACACGCCGCGGGCGGAGGTCGTAACGCCGTCTTCCGTTAGCGTCTTCATGGCGCCTAAAGTCTTTGTGTCGTAGTGCCTCGGCAACCGGATCATCTTCAAGGATAGGTGGAGGGGTCGCGACATCAACATGTCAGCTACACTTTCATTTTCTCCCTTTTTGAAATTCTCATACCGAGAGATCAAGTGAGATCTTCTGTCTTTTCTTTCATCAGCTGAGCCTGCAACCATATTGTTGAGAGAGGTCCATATCTCTCTTGCAGAGGTGCATTCCACCATTTTCTGAAAAATGTCATCATACATTGTTTGAGCCAAAATATTCATGGCTTTTGCATCAGCACTCCTTAGCTTCTTCTGAGCTTCTGTCCACTCATGTGGTGGAACAACATGGTTGTTTGTTGCTGCATCAGTGCTTGTTGTTGCTGCTGGAGTGGGAGGTCCTGTCAAAATAACATTAAAAAATTCTTCATCAATTGAGTTCATATATAACCTAATCCTTGCTTTCCATAGTGCAAACTTATTTAAGTTGCACATAGGAGGTCTTGTGCTTGAATACTCTTTGTTTTGTGCCATGAGTTTTTAAACAAAGAAGAAAAAAAAATGAAAATAAAAACTCTGGAAGAATTTAATTAAGATCTAATTGATCTTTGTGATTCAGGTGTTAGCCTGTAAAGAATCAACCAACCTCTGATACCAATTGAAAGTGAGGTTAGATCTAAAATTAACTCTAAAGGGGGGAGGGTGAATAGAGTTTAAAACTTTTTATTAGTTTTTATAGCGGAATTAAAATACTGATATATATATGTAAAGTAGAGTGAATAATATAAACTGAAAGAAAAGAAATCAGCACGGCATAAACACAAAGAAAATAAACAGATCACAGAAGACACAAGGAGCTATAGTGGTTCCCCTCTAAATAGGGTACATCCACTCTTCTACCACCCTTGGTAGGAATCCACTAGGATTTTTGATCAGGTGCCCTAACACCAATGAGGTTTTGATAAGGTTCCCAAGAACCAAACTAGATTTTTTGATAAGGTGTCTTGCCACCAACAGGTAAACTTTTGAAGGGAGTTTTAACCCTTTACAAGATGGGGTAAGGAAGGTTAGAATGTTCTTCTCTGTCAAGAATCTGAGAGAAGACACAAGATATTGATGATGAAAGCTCCCCCTGTCTGATGTAGATTTGTTGACAGTTTGAGGATGAAGCTTTCTCTTGAATGAAGATCTTTCTGTAGCAGATGAATCTGAGAGAATGAATTCTTCAGATTATTGTTGCTCTTTTGAAGATCTGAACTTGCAGCAGATGACTGAGAAAATAGAGATTATGTTCTCAGTAAAATGATTGTTGCTTTGAGGAAGAAGACTGAAGAAATATTTTTCTCTGTCTGTGCTTCTTCTTCTTCTTCTTTTTCTAATCCTTCTCTATTCTTGTTGTTATGAACTCTGTTCTGAAAACTGAATGAATAATAATTATCAACAAGAGTGAAAAACTCTGTCTATATATTATCTTCCTTCTTTAATAATATAATATGATTTGAAATTCAAATCATCTGCTTTTAAGGAATATAATATTTTGACTTAAATCCTTCTTGGAACTGTAACAGCCACCAAAACAATTTTGGCAGGTTCTTTCAATTCCTTTTGTCGTGAAAGATGTCTTAGCATTAAATGTCAATGGCTCTTCTCCTTAGAATACGACAAAATAAAGGAATATAATAAAGAGAGATCAGATCCTTGACTTATCTGGCTGAATACGTCCAAAGATATTGAATAGATCTGTTATTGTCGTCGATCTGTGTTCAGAAAACTGATATATAACTGATCTTTCGGTATTAAATGATCTGTGGACAAGATTCGTCGATCTGAGCTTCAGTTGAAAATTCGTCGAACGCCGTCTTGAGATCGTCGAACGCTGCTCTGAGAATGGCTTGAATTCGTCGACTGCTGAGACGGCTGGAATTCTTCGAGCGCTGAGATAGCTTCATTCGTCGAGCGCAGAATGAATAAGATTCGTCGACCGCAGAGCGCAATTCGTCGAACGCTGATAGCAGTTCGTCGAACGCTGATAGACGTTCGTCGAACGCTGAGAACTTGAATTTTTCCTTAAGTTCTAGCTAACTTAACAGCCTAAAACCTCGACCATTAGACTATACAATGGGGTCAACTTAGTCCTAAGTCAACAGATAGTGATCCTAGCCCAAATCAGTAATAGGGTTGTTCCAACAGAAAGTTTCAGTCGGCAGAGCGGAGTAATCGAACTAGAATCCACGAGAGAAGACCCAAACACGCGGCCAGGGCTGGAAACATGAGCAAATAAATGGTCGGAGATCAGCTGGCGGGCGGTATCCAGCGACCAGCGGGACAACATGCAGAAGGGAATGGCGAAAAAGATGAACAGTTGCGACTGCTAAGGATGAAAACGTTAACTAATAAATGGTTTGCTAGTAGTGGTATTTCAAAATTGAAAAAAATGCAAAAAACAGTTGAACCGAATTTTTTAGGATTTGCTAACATCCATTTAGGGTTTGCTAATAACAACACCCTAAGTTTATGTTGTTATTTAAAATTGCGTGAATAATGAATTTTAAATTCCACTATACTAAATTTTATATTCTACTATACTATACTCAGAATAATTTTATGTTTATATTAAGGTTTTAAGAACCGGATCGAAAAACGAACCGATGAGATCAAAAGTTCAAGGTCCGACCGAATTGACCGGTCTAACCGGGTTTGAACCGTAATGTTATAATATATATATATATATATATATATATATATATATATATATATATATATACGAGTGATAGTGCACGGGGGGCCCCCCGTGCCCCGCACGATAGTACTTATTCCGCGGCAGCGTGTTTCGCCCGCCTCCAATCGGTGGGCTTTTTTAAATTTTTGGTTTAATTTATTTTTTTAATAATTTTATTTTTTAAATTTATATCATTTTTTTGCCGTTTTTTTAATAATTTTTTCCAATTTTTAAATTATTTATACGGTATTTTATTATAATTTTTCGAAAAAAAACTTTATGCAGGTGGTCTGCGAATAGCCAACCGGCGCAAAACTGTTTGGCTATTCGCAGACTATGGTGGTCTGCGAATAGCCAACCAGCGCAAAACTGAAAGGCTATTCGCAGACCACCTGCAAATGGATAGGATCGTTTGAATCTTCATCTGACGGCTTATATTCGTTGGTGGACTGGGTTACACCATAAATTAATATCTTTATATATTAGTATATGTATATGTATATGTATATATATAGATAGAGAGAGAGAGAGAGCAATGTTACGTGCACACGAAGTTTGGCTATATGCACCGAAATGTTATGTGCACATAGAAATATTTTATTTGCAGCCAAATATTATATGTGCACCCGAAATGATGTTGGAGCATGCGTTTCGCACTCTTCCGGTTTAATAATAACAAAGTCTCGTTTGTATTTGATTCTATTTTTATTAATGGTGTGCAGGTAACAGGTATGAGATGTTCACAATTCTGCTGGAGCTCAATTTGAGAGTATGAAATTTTCACTGTCGGAATTTTCCGACAGCTGATGTCTCCCAGGCGACAGCAGAGAAGTTACAATAACTTCCCCCACAGCAACACGACGAGCGGCAGTTTTGCGCTGTCGGAAATCCGACATCGATGCCGCCCAGGCGACAGCTCGGAGGTTACAACAACTGCCCGCACGACAGCACTACGAGCGGCAGTTTTGCGCTGTCGGAAATCCGACATCGATATCGCCCAGGCGATAGCTCGGAGGTTACAACAACTGCCCGCACGACAGCACTACGAACGTCAATTTAGCGCTGTCGGAAATTCCGACAGCCGATGTCGCCCAGGCGACAGCGAATTTCTATATATTAGCTCCTTTTGTTCGTGCATTCCAAGCATTAATAATTTCAAGTCCCTTCCTGAGTGCATACGAACCAGAGAGCTCCAGAACCTCATCAACTCCCTTTTGTGCTTAGAAGGTTTGAGATTGAAGACGAGATCGGGCGCGCTTCTTCATCAACGATCATCTCAAGAGCAGCTTGAGGCCATATCCGGTGAAGGATAGGCTAAAGCCACCAGTTTGTGGGGATACGAGTCGGGATAGAAATCAAGTTTTGTAATCCTTTATTTGAAATTGATAAAATCATGTCTCTATTTGATTTCAATTGTTTTACTTGGTTTCTCTCTATTTTAATCTTTTTTTATTTCTAGTGTATCAAAAAATAATTAAAAGTTTTAAACCCTTATTCACCCCCCCCCTAAGGGCGTCTACAGATCCAATAGTTTTCTGCTCTCAAGTCAGTAATTTGAGGGAGTTTTAGGAATCTTCTCCCATATCAGAAACCCAAAGAAGATAACAACTAAAAAAAGATAGGAAAGATAGCTTTAGTTATAACTTTCCTTACCTGATCAATGCCACCTCAAAGGACAGTTGACTCCTTGGAGCAATCATAATGGAAGTAAAGGAAGTCGCTGCCACAGGATGTTGTGTTATTTTGACAATGCGAATAAAGACTCCGTCAATTTTAGTTGAATGATTAGTATAGACTTGCTATATTTTTTGGTTCACTTATCTTTTTCCACCTGAAGTAAATAAAATGCGGAAAACTGATAAGAAAAGCTAAGGTGGAGTAAACTAGAAAATCATCCTTGACAGCACTCCAAAAAAAAGAATTAACTGTATAATCCACTAAATAGTGATGACTAAGTTGGTATAGCTCTCTTGAAAAGAGAGGAAGTGTTTAAATTAAGGGTTTTCTCAAATCCCCATGTTCATCGAGTTTTAGTTCCCTGTTGATGTGTTTTCTCTAAGTGCTTAAGCTAGTTAGAGCTCACCGTTTCCTTTGATCTGTTTAGAGGTATTCAACCTCTTTGGATCAAGCTTACCTTACTCATTGTTATATTAATGCTTTCCGTTAATCTTATTGAACTCCTAATTGAATTACTTGTTTGTATTCCCGCCTTGGATTAATTTGAGTTGCATATTCTATTTTAAATCCATCTTGTGATTTCTAAGCTGGTGATGTGTTAAGCAATTGAATTGTGATTGAATCATTGAGAACCATTTGATTGATTGATCTTAATATCCTTAATTGTATTGGATTGCAACAGAACCCTGCACAATATAGATGAAGAAATGAAGAAGACATGAAACAAAAGGAAGAACAGTGAGGCACAAAACTCAATACCTACACGAACTGGGTTGCATGCTGCTGTTCTGGCCCATGGGAAGATTTTGGACCATCTTAGAGATCTAATGGGGTTAGGTAGGAATCCCCCAAATGGCATCACATTAAGCAATGTAACACCCTTCACAAGACCTGGGTTGCATGCTGCAATGTACAGAGCAACAAAACCTCCAAGCGAGTTGCCCACCACATAAACTGGCTCGCTGATGACCTATAACATACAAAATTAACAAAATAAGATTTCGTTGCTTAAGTAAATCAAATGCGGGCCAAAACAACAAGCATGTAACATGCTTTCCTGAATCATCACAAACATCAAATAAAGTTTTCTAATTAATTTGGTTCTATTATGATTTGTCAACAAATGACATGAAAAATGACACAGACAGGTGCACTTCTGCTTTTAAATCCAAGTTGTTAGGTTTAAAATGTTGGAAGGAAAAAAAGGAAATATTCCTGCAGGTCAAATTCAAAGATTAACTACAATAGTTTTGCTTTGGAAATCTTCAATTCACAATTTGTATTATGATGGGAGTACAAGAATAATGCACGCAGATGCACAATCAATAAACAAACATAACAATCTAAGTCTAATGCAATGCATATATATGAATCAACATACATTAAGGTCTGATGAACAATCAATTAGATAAAGTTATTTATAGATTTGACCATTTGACATAGTTGAGTGCAAATAAATCAGATATAGCTAACAGATAGTAATCACACGCAAATGAAGTGCTGAGAAATAAATACCAAGGTGAATAAATTCTACATGTCTAATGAAGGGAAGGTACAAAAGGAAATAAGCGGAACATCACTCAAAAATAAAGGTATTAGACCAAGCTATTGTTTCTTGCATGGTGTTAGATCAAGCTATTGTTTCTTGCATCCTCAACTCTTGATACTGCTAATTCCTAATAACCTAATATATGGTATTTAAATACAAAGGGGAAATTATGTAGAGTGATATAGAGGGACCAAAGTTTCAGATCATGTCCATCTCAAGCAAAAACAAAGCAAAATATAAAATAATCTGACCACCCTAACCAAGGATTCCATAGTGATTTTGAGCATGACTTTGCTCTTGATTCTTGATTCAGTGACCTACTTCAATAATTTTCATAGCATGGCCGACAATTTATATAGTGCTTTTATGTCTAATAGTGTGATATGTATGGAAGTTTATCTTTATTTTCCCACTCCTCCCTTCTTCTATTTCCTATATTTCTGGAAGGAAATCAATTACTAATTTTTGAGGGGTTTTCATTCTATGTGGCCTTAATTCATATAAAGTTTCTCCACAAATATTAATTATTTTGTAAATAATAGAAACATGTGAACAATTGTGCCATTAGGTGAACTACTCTATTTGATTTGTGGGGTTTGAAGTTGGTTTAGATGGATTGATGCTGCTTGAATTCTAAACGCGGGAAATTAACATATTGCAGACAATTGTGGATTAGAATTAGCATATATGCGGTTGGAAATAGATAAAATTCTCTCTAGAGATTATGCAGGGAAAAAGGATCAAGAGATTATGCAGGGGAGTTCCTGAGGCTCAGGAAACTCATGGCACTCAATTTCCTCATGAAAATATGTCAAAATACATGCATACCTCTTACTTTGTTTAGGAATTATTCAAAATGAAGATGCATGGTCAAGTTTTAGGAGATCCATAATATGAACAGCTTCCTGAAAGAGGAAAATATGTAGCGAACATCACAATAAAAATTTGCAAAAAATAAATACTTAAGATAATGAACAACCAAGCATATCAAATTTATAAACATGGGCTTTCTCACCCTGTCAACAAAATCAAACAGAAGAGAATTACTAAGTTATGATGTAACTTAAAACCACACTAAGATGAAGTAAGTTGATGTATTATACGTAGTTGGGGAATGAAAATTAAAATTTCATTAAGATGACAAAGAGGTAATTATATTTAGTTGTAGTGTGCAACTTAAAATCATACGAAGTCCAATCTACCACAGCAAAGAATTGATGTAGAATGCATTTGGAAATATTGTGACTAGAAACCTAATTGATGTACAACACGGAGGATCAATTTTATATGCCCAATCTACCACTACAAAGAAGTCTTCCTAAAATAGAAGAAAACATTATTAGGAGAGCTTAAAATGCATCAGGACCTATAAAAAACTTAGAATACGAAAACGCAAATTCAAGTTTGACAAAATTGCATACCTATAAAAAGGATCTTTCTGATGGATTTCAATAATTATGACTGTCAACTGGATTTGAATAGGCAGGCAACCTCTGCTCTCCCAGGCAGATATTTGTATAGAAGTACAGTCGTCCGAAGAATAATATGAAGAATAGCATTAAGGGCAGGTTCAATATGAGGTTCCTCTCCATTAAAAACTTGTTTGCAAGAGCATCACAGTTTTGTACGAGGGAAAGAACTTTGGATTAGCGCCATCATGATTAAGCAAATTGAATTGAATTGCTCAAAATAAAATCACCACACAAAAGTGAAATCATAAGTGTTTCAAAAATTTGAAATTATTTATCATAAGTGGATCAACATTAAAGTTTTTAATTGGGTACTACAATATTTGCTGAAATTCCGCATCATTATGAGCGATATTTTCATCCCCAACCTAAAAAATTATACATTAGAGATATGTTAAACATATTAATAAATGAGTAATAAAAAATACTACCTACTTGTCCAGTGCTAGAAGGTATCGAAGGATTTGCTCTGCTTCTAGAAGTGGGTGTTGTCGATGTCAATGGGTAGCCAACACGCTCCAAATGAGCTCGCATCTCTTGTTGTAGGTGTGCCATCTGTTCTTCCATTTGAACTTTAAGTTGTGCCTCCATTTGTGTCTTCATTTGGGCAATTTGAACATCAAATTGAGATTGCATTTCATCTCGAAGCTGAGAATGAATTGACTTAACTGCTTCATGACTAGGTTGTAAATTAAGATCTTTTTTCCTCATTAAGCCCCACGTACGCAAACGCCCATGTCCATCCTCTCCCATCACCTGAATGAATCACGAATCTCTATATTTTGCGGTGCGCTCCTCCTCAGGAACCTTTTCAAGAAGCATGTTAATATCTTCCTGTGATATGAAGATATAAAAATAAGAAATGTTACCAATATTTTGGCTTTATTTTGAAATTAGTTATGAGAAAAAGAAATAGGAACATACAATGGCCTCTTGAACTTCAAAATCAATTTTGCCCTTCTTATCTATTCGTGTTCTTATAAAAACATTAATTCTATCTACATGATCGTTACCTTATTTCTCCATTTAAAACAACAACAAAAACTAAAAAATTGTGATATCATATATGTATTATATAAAAATATTTTAGATTTTACCTCCAATCGAACAGAGCGAAATGAGGTCCTCCCCATTTTATGGTATCCTCCAAGATTTTCACAGTTGATTGAGTTTTGCTTTGATACAAATTTAACAAATTCTTATCCCCAATATTGGACAAGAGTTCTCCATTTGATCAGAAACAACACGATCTGGAACAATGGCAAGGCGCTCCTCATCATTCGTATATATATCATAGTTTCACGCTTAACATGATATTTCCACTCTCTCCATCGCATTCCAATTGAATGCAAGCATTTACCTCAAAAATTTGGAGGGACACCTGTATTTTCCTACATTTACTCAAGGAAAAGGAATTGAATAAAAATGAGTTTATTTTATATGTGGCATTCATTAATGTAAAAAAATAATAAAGTAACATACCTGCACCTCTCTCCATATAGCATCAAGCACGTCATCAGGAATATTCGTCCAACGGGGATATGTGAGTGGCAGTTTAAACCCATTTCTAGCTAATATACCAAGTTGGCTAACAAATAGTTGCTCTCTTGCCTGTAGGGTACCCAAATCTATCAAAATCAACATGAAATCGCTCACCTGTCCCCCACATTGGAATGCCATGTGCATGGCCTCGGCCTCTCTTTTTATCAATACTTTCACAAGATTTTAGAATATCTGTATTAAAAAAATGTCAATAACTAAATTAAGTTATAATAATACAAAAGTTAAAAAAATTATGATTCCAAATACCTGCATTATTAAGTGAATGTGATGTGTCAATGGGTTGAGAAATTGGTGTAGGATGTGCAGTAGGACGTGAAATTGAATGTAGAGTGGTGACAGGTTGGGATATTGGTGCAGGATTTATATTAGGTTGGGAGATTGAATGTGCGGCGACGGATTGAGAGAGTTGCACCTTGTCAATCATAGTTTGTCCTCGAGTATTTTTCATCCCCACACCTATAAAAAGTTTATAAATCTAATTACATTATTCCATAAAATATAATTCTAAAGAACTACTTATTAAATGACCAAGTATAGTAATTTGTAAATCTAAAAATTAAGATAACATACAATATTACTCTTCATTAGTCATTTCATAGTCAACTTCTAAAAGCATATCATCAACAACATCACCATCAACTCCTTCCCTAACCGAATTAGTATCATCATCGCGTACACATATTGTTTCATCCAAATGTTGTCAGCTTTATATTTCTACTTGAGGTTCAACATCAAATGAATCTCAAACTGCCAACTCCATAACAACTTCCCAATCTGGTTCTAGAGGATCTTTGATGTAACAAACCTGCTCTGCTTGAGTGGCTAATATGAAAGGCTCGTCTATCATTTTATTTTGTTTATACATCAAATGATTGAAGTTCACAAGAGTGAAACTAAATTCATTTAGCTTTTAACTTGAGGGTCAACCCAATCACACTTAAATAGGATGATTCAAAAATCATTACTATAGTGAATCTCAAAAATATTCGTTAACTGTCCATAGTAATTGACACCCCTACATGTGGGTTTTTATCTTTGGAGCTAGCATATTTAGTTGTACTTACTTTAAGCACCACGCCACTATTTTGGGTAGTTCTTTTATGATCTTTGTACTTGGTGTTAAAACGAAATCCATTAATAAAATATCCATCATATCTCCATGCCCAATTAGCTGGACCTTCACTAACATGCTCAACTTTTTGTATAGGTTGATGCCAATAGTCCTAACCTGCAGAGATAGTCAAAACTTGAAAGAAATTAATGAAATGATTCATTAAAAACTTGATCTCCATTAATATTGAAAAACTTACATATTGTTTAAACCATGAATGAAATGATTCATTATGAGCTTTATAAATTTGATGTTCAGTCATACGAGGAATTGTCTTTTTAAGTTCTTCGATGTGCTTCCTATATAAGAATAGATTTTGATATTAAAAAAGTAACATCAAAGTAGATTGATAGGAAAAATATGGCAACTCACTTTAGAAAAGGTGTGATTGCATCTGTGTTGAAAAGAATATGACGATGAGTTTGTGTCCAAGAAACCTCATCAAGCTGTACCTTTTCCCCTTTTTAAAAGAACGACCAATGTCATGACCTCCATCATAATTTCTATTTTTCCGATTAGATTTTGTTTCAACGCCATCAAGATATCGTTCACAAAAGTTCATACATTCCTCCATTAGATATCCTTTCGCAATAGAACCTTCCTGATGAGCACGATTACGAACATATTTCTTCAAGGTAAGTAGATACCTAATTCCAATTTATACAATAAGTTAATCAAAACTGTAATATATATATAAATTCCAGTATATGAAATGTTCATTACCTTTCAATAGGATACATCCATCGAAATTGCACCGGACCACCAACGAAGGCCTCTTCAGCTAAATGTATTGTTAGATGCTCCATAATATCAAAAAAAAGAAGGTGGAAATATCTTTTCAAGATGACATAGTGTAAGAACTATGCGTTCTTGTATGATCTTAAGGTCAACATGCTTAATAACCTTTGATCACAATTGTCTATAGAAATTAGATAACTCAATAAAAAAACCTTTACAACATCTGGTGGCAATACTTCTCTTATGGCTATTGGAAGGAATTATTGCATAAGAATATGCATATCATGACTCTTATGACCCTAAATATTTCTCTATTTCAAATGTGCACATCGAGAAATATTAGATGCATAACCATACGACACTCGGATGTTTTTTAACACTCATAGGAAAACATCTTGATGTACTTGATGTTAAATTTTTGAAGTGGAAGTGGATTTGAGCTGGGCGGTCTGCAGATTGGAGACTACAGAGACCGCGCGGTCTGCGCTGGTTCTCTGGTTGGTTTTTTCTCAGCGGTTTGGTCTGAGCGGTCTGATCTGGGAGACCGCCTCTTCTGTCTGGGCGGCTCGCATGGGGTTGGTCTGGCGACTTGTTCTAGTCGGCCAGATTTTCTTGGAAGGAGATCGAGCAGTCTGTTTATTGAGACCGCAGTGACCGGGCAGTTTGGTTGTAACCGCAAGGTTAATAAAGGAGCTGTGAGCTTTGCCGAGGTCGGGCGGTCTGCTTTGCGAGACTGCTCGCGATCTGATGGGCGGTTATTGAATCCCGGTTGTGCGGTGACAACATCCGTCTACCCGCCTATAAATAGGGGTGCAGGGCCCTTCATTATTAACAAGAACTGTAAGAACTCAAAGTTGGCATGAGTGTGCCGGTCTCACTTTGAGGTCGCGCAGTCTGAGATATTTATCTGACCGATTTCTGTGTTTGCAGGTTAGCGGCTTGTAGCTCGCTGTCAACTTGTCTCCTTCTTCCAGCTTTGAATAAACCAGTCCGGGCGGGCTATGTTTAAGTGTTCGCGGTCTTTGTAGCGGACTCAGTTGATCAGACGACCTTAAGTGGTTAGGCGGTCTTGAGTTGCGGTCTGTCTCAGATAGCAGTTCTTCGTTCAGAGTTCATGGGTTCTTCTTTAATCAAGACAGTGCAGTCTGGGCGATCAAGAAGTGCAGACTATTTGTTTTCAGTAGAGGAATAAAGCAGTGAGTTGGCAGTCAGGGGTTGCGGTCTGGCAGGTGCGGTGTGTACTCTGTTCATGCGGTCTTAGCGGCTTCCGTACAGCTTGTCTGTTCGCGCGGTCTGGCAGTCTCATGTGTGAGGTCGCTGCAGCCTGTTTTACCTTTGTGTTGTGTGCTTCTCTCCTCCGTGGTTCTTATGAATCATGTCGCGCCATGTATACCTCACATTGTAAAGAGATAGTTAATGCCATAGTACTATTCGTTCTTCTCATTGTCACTATTGTGCTACACTTGTGAAAGGATTTGTGAAGTGTGTTCTATGAAATTTTTCGTCGATGATTATTTAGAGTGAGCAGGAATCGTACAACTTAAAGATTACATGCAAACAACCAGAAGCACATGAAGGAAAATAGTCTTTATTGATAGCTGCAGCAAACTTCATTACAGGGCAAGGTATACATGGCGAGACATGATTTCTCCAGTACACAAACCAAAGAGAAAAAACAATGCTTGAAGAAAGATAACTTGTAGTCTGAATCTTCAGAGATTGCCTGACCGCATGGCTAGCGGGATCGTGTGACCTGAAGAGGAGACCGCCGAACTGACCACCGGTCACTTGAACAACACCACTAAAGCTCCCTCCGTGACCTCCATCGAACTTCACTAATTCTCCCGAACTCCAGCAACCCACACTGTAAGCCGCGAGACCGCCCGAACACTTTAGAAGAAGAGGTGCCCACTGCTGTCTACACAATCCGCAGAAGCTGCACAAAAGAAGTTCAATCAGCAACCTGGGTGTAACACCCCAAAGATCGTGGTTCAGCGAGGTAGGCGGAATGGTAGTGTTGCGCTCGGGATAGGCTCAAAATTCCAGATCAGGTCAATGTGCACGACCATTGTCCTCATCGCGCACAACCGGTGATCGTGCGCCAGCGATCGTGCGTTAATTTAGAAGAAAATCGAGTTCTGTCTCGGACAGTGCGCACGACCATTTCCCTCTTTGCGCACGACCACTGACCGTGCGGCTGTGATCGTGCGCCCTGTTTATTCTGTTCCGCGATTTTGAGCGGAGAAGAAGATCGGACCGTCCAAATCTTTTGGAAATTGATCCAATGGCTAGGTTTAGTTGCGGGAGACCATTAGGGCTGATGAGAGGGTGTTAAACCTCATATTCTCTAAGCCATTCTCTCTCCAAACCCTAGAGAAAGAAGGAGGAGCCAAGGAAGAAGAAGGTAGATCCCGCCATTGACGGAGCTCCGAAGCTCCGTTTCGCGAGCCGTTTCCAGATTTGGAGAGTGCAGCCCGGTGCGGTCGTTTCTCTCCGTGTAGAATCTCGGATCTATGGCGAAAAAGAACGCTCCTAGGGTAATGATTTCTTCTCCCGTTGTTTGGACTTGTCTTTTGTCCTCTCCTTCATTTCTCTATGCTTGCATGAGGGATCCCTTTCACCAAATGGGTGCAGTGTAGGATTCCCTCAAGTTCTCTGGAACTCCGGGTCGATTGTGTCCGTCCCCGGCATATTGCATGTAGAAAATCCGGTAGTCGTGCGGATTTAGGCATTTTGTGTGAAGCCTATTCGTGGCCGTGAGCCCGAATCGGTGATGCTTGGATTGCGACGTTGCATTTAGGTTAAGCCTAGAATGCGTGCCGGAGAATGACCCCGTGAAATCATCTATAGTATTGCGGGATTTAAGTGTAGGCGTCTTGTGAAGATCCTAACGAAAGCCCCATGCTTTGAGATTGGATGAAGGCAAACCTTCACCGCGAAATTGATGCGGAGCGTATTATACCTCGCCTTTTTGAGTATTTGTGAAGCCTAGATCCTTGTGAAGGGATTAGGTGCGTAGCTTATATTTGTGTAGCACTTGAAGGTGCTAAACCCTTACGGGCCGAGGCGAAGCCGTACCCGCGTCGTGTGATAGATCGCGACGATTAGAGCACGGGCAAAGCTAAACCGAACCCGTTTCCATGCAGATCGGTAAGAGGTCCCTACCTCATGTAGCCGTGTGATCATGGGAGAGGTCGTGGAAGGTGGTTTACCTAGACCGACCAAAAGCTCTTTTTCCCACATAAGGCGATGGCCCTTACGGTGGAGTGTTTGTGGAATTGATGTTCTTTGCCTCATGCGGTTGTTTAGGCGGTTGTGGGGAACCTTCGGGTGAACCCAACCAACATCATGTGCATACCTAGGTTCCCTCCTTTTTGATGCTCAACCTAGAAGATTGAATGTGCTTGAAACCTCACCTTGTGTAGTTGCACTTTCTTTATTTTAGTACTTGTGCTAGTATGGCTTGCTTGCAGGGTAGAATCTCCGCCACCCCGGGAAAGGGGTGGGGTCGTTATAATTTGGTCAGCTGTGCTGACCGTTACTTTGTTTGCCACCGCTTGGTGGAATGTTCTTATGCAGGTGCAGGTGAGCCTAGCGGGAAATAGCGGGCGATGGCCCTTTGCAGTGTTGGCCCTCGAAGGCCAGCCTTTTTCCTGTTTTAAATGTATGGCCGGCCTGCGTGCCGATGTATGCTTTTGGAGTTTTGTGCATTGGGTGAATGTAAGGCCTTAAGGCCGTAACTCTTATTCAGGTTACATTCCTATGATAGTGGACAGTTCTTTTTGAATGGTTTAATTAATGCTTCCGCTTACGTTTTGTACTCTCGTTTAGTTGTTACTTTTCTGGTTATCACCTTTTAACTCCTAGCTAGTGTGGTTTGTATGGCGTGGGGTCCCGGCCGAACCTGCTGTTATACCTTTCGTACTGGCAGGGTGTTACAATTTGATATCGGACTTAAGGCGTCGATGCGTAGTTTAGCGAATTCGGGACGAATTCCTTTTAAGGGGTGGTGTGCACGAGATGTGCATTCACCTAAAACGACAAAAACTAATAAGAATGTCCACTTAGGAATGGGAAAACATAATTGTTTGCGGAACCTGAGCGTTCCATGATTGTTGTTTGCTATGTTTTCAGTTACTAAATTGTGTCTTACACGATTATAGGCGACTAGAAGTGGTGCGGGGCCGTCTCAACCCCGTAACACCGCTGAAAGTAGTGGGTCGGCTGAAGTGCCAGCGACCACTCCTCCTGCTGAGATGATCAGGTTAATCGCAGAAGCTGTCTTCGCAATGATCAATGCTCAACCGCAAAGGCTTGCACAGCCTGCTACGCCTAATACAGATGCTGCCCCGGTGATCGAACCTGCAGTGGAACCTGCGGTGGAACCGAGGGTTGAGGCCCCTGTGCCAGTGGCTGCAGTGGAACCTGCGGCGGTGCAAAGGGTGGAGCATCCGGTAGAGCGTGTAGTTGTTGCGCGAGCGCGTGATCAACAGCTGCAACACTTTCTAAGCTTCCATCCTCCAACTTTCTCGGGGACCGGATCCCCAACGGAGGCGGAGGACTGGCTGTCAACGGTTAGGAAGATTCTAAGGGCGACAGCAACAGAAGAAGTTATGATGGTCACTTTAGCCACCTTCCTCCTTAACGGAGAGGCGGAGCGTTGGTGGGCTGAACAGGAAGTGCACAAGTTCGGAGGCAGGGAGATTACTGAGATCACGATAGCGGAGTTCTCAAAGTCTTTTCTTCAAAGGTATATTCCTTCTGCCCAACGCATTGCGTTGCAGAACCAGTTTCTGAAGTTAACTCAAGGCGACAGCTCAGTGGATGAGTACTTGCACGAGTTTACTAAACTGGGTCGTTATGCGGGGCCTATGATGGAAGACGAAGAGACAAAGACGAACAAGTTCTATGAAGGTCTTCGGGACGAGTTGAGGCTGCTCCTGGCAGGACCAATGACGTTAGGTTTCCAGGTGATGGTCCAAACTGCCAGATCCCTAGAGTTGGACATGAAGAGGGTACAAGCAAAAGCCGTGGCAAAGAAACCTGAGTTTCATGTGCCGGTCTCTCAGTCTAAGTCAGAATTCAGAAAGAACAAAAGGAAGTTCAAACCGGCGGAGCAAACCCGCTCAAATGTTTCGGGAGCAACGACGGTGCGGAGCCCTATCACGTGTTTCACCTGCGGGAAGGTGGGACACAAGGCCGCAGTGTGTCGAAGTGGTCCCCCGAAGACAGAGAATCGAGCTTTGGACTATGCTCGAGCTGCGGAAAAGGGTAAAGCTGCGGAGTCTTCGGCTTCCCAGCACATTACTCCGACTCAGCCAAGAGTCTACTCGCTTGGCCAGCAAGAAGCCATACGACATGCTGATGTTGTCACAGGTATGAATTTAAAAATTAGCTTTTGCATAGCTATTTGTGATTATACTGTTGTGCAACTGTATGTTTTTTTTTGTGTGCAATTAGGCTTTGTCCTAATTCTCAACTATCCGGCGAGAGCTCTATTTGATATAGGTGCATCGCACTCTTTTCTGTCTGAGGACTTCGTGGTGCGAATCGGAGTGTCATCTACCTTCGTAGAGGATAGATTAGAAGTAGTGCTACCCAATGGATCTCGCATGTCTGCGAATAGGAAGAGCCATGTGAAGGTGCGGATCGGAAATCAAGATTTCGATTTGGAAGCATCGTTATTACCGTTAGCTGAATTCGATGTGATCTTCGGCATGGACTGGCTCTCGGAGCAGCATGCATGCATAGATTGCAATTCTAAGGAGATCACTCTAGGAAGGAACGCCGATGGAGAAACCACGTTTGCCGGTATGCGAGGAGCGAGCAAGACGCTGATGTCTGCTCTCCAAGTGGTTAAGGCGGTGAGAAAAGGCGCCGAGTTGTTCTTCACCTTGTTGGAGGCTTCGGAGCCAAATCCCAGGTTATGTGATGTCCCAGTTGTAGCGGAGTACGCCGACGTGTTTCCTAACGAACTCCCTGGGGCTCCGCCTCAGCGAGAGATCGATTTCTGTATCGAGTTGGCGCCAGGTGCCAAACCTGTGGCCCGCTCACCGTACCGGATAGCGCCAAAGGAATTGGCAGAGCTGAAGGTTCGATTGCAAGAGCTGATAGAGCAAGGCTACGTACGTCCAAGTTCTTCGCCTTGGAGTGCACCGGTCCTCTTTGTGAAAAAGAAGGACGGGAGCTTGCGTCTATGTATCGATTATCGAGAGCTAAACAAGTTGACCGAGAAGAACCGATATACGATTCCAAGAATCGACGATCTATTCGACCAGCTGGTTGGGTCGACGGTATACTCCAAACTGGACCTAAGGTCTGGCTATTACCAACTGCGGATTAGGGAATGTGACATTCCAAAGACAGCGTTCAGTACCCGCTTTGGGCACTATGAGTTCACGGTGATGCCGTTCGGTCTGTCTAATGCACCGTCGGTATTCATGGACTTAATGAATAGGACATTCCGTGAGTATTTGGATCAATTTGTGATCGTCTTCATCGACGACATTTTGGTATACTCTCAATCGGAAGAGGAGCATGTAGGGCATCTGCACGCAGTTCTGGGCACCTTGAGGAAGAGTCAGCTATATGCCAAGTTCTCCAAGTGCGAGTTTTGGCTACCGTCAGTAGCATTCCTTGGTCACGTCGTTAGTGGAGATGGAATTGCGGTTGATCCGTCGAAGATAGAAGCGATCCGAGCCTGGCCTTTGTTGAAAAACGTAGCGGAAGTCCAAAGTTTCTTAGGACTTGTCGGCTATTATAGGCGCTTTGTGGAAAACTTCTCGAGGATTGCACTTCCTCTCACTAAATTGACTAGGAAAGATCATAAGTTCGTTTGGTCGCCCGAGTGCGCACGAGCTTTTGAAGAACTGAAGAGCCGTCTGACCACGACGCCCATTCTATGCTCGCCATGTGGTACGGAAGGCTACGAAATTTACAGCGACGCCTCAGGGAGTGGTTTGGGTTGTGTCCTAGTGCAGTTCGGTAATGTAATTGCCTACGGCTCCCGGCAGTTGAAGGTGCATGAGAGGAATTACCCGGTCCATGATTTGGAGCTAGCGGCCGTGGTATTTGCTCTTAAGCTTTGGAGGCATTATTTGTATGGCGTGAAGATCGACATCTTTACCGACCACAAGAGCCTCAAGTACTTGCTAGATCAAAGGGAGTTGAATATGCGACAGAGGAGGTGGTTGGAGTTCCTTGGGGACTACACCTTCGACATCAAATATACTCCTGGAAAGGGAAATGTAGTTGCGGACGCGTTAAGTCGTCGGGCTCCCGCTCGAGCAAATTGGATTTTGATGCACGATGAGCGTCTAATCCGTGAGCTGGAAGAAATGGAGATCATTTGCGTTGATCGAAGAGCGTCTACTTCAGCATGCTTGAACTGGACAGAGGTTCAATACCACCTTGCCGACCGAGTTCGACAGGCATTGGAGCTGGATGAGAGCATGAAACGCTACAAAGCGGAAACCGTTGACGGGTTAAACGCTGATTTCTCTTTCGAAGATGGCCTTATGTGGAAGAATGGCAGATTGTGCGTCCCAAACGTTGGTACTCTACGGGAGGAATTGATGTACGAGGCTCATCATACCAAGTACTCTATCCACCCGGGGAGCACGAAAATGTACATGGACATGAAGAAACTTTTCTGGTGGCCGGGTATGAAGAAGGACATTGCCCTCTACGTGGCCAAGTGCAACACCTGCGCGTTGGTGAAGGTGGAATGTCAACGTCCCGGTGGATTTTTGAAGTCCTTGCCGATTCCGGAATGGAAGTTTGATGATATATCGATGGATTTCGTGCACGGATTGCCGAGATCGCAGCATGGAAACGACGCCATCTGGGTGATCGTGGACAGACTGACAAAAGTATCGCATTTTATTCCAAACCGGAAGGATGATTCTGTAGAAAAGCTAGCGAAGCTCTATGTCGATAGTATTGTGCGGCTGCACGGTGTCCCTCGTAGCATCGTCAGCGATCGTGACGGGCGTTTCACATCGAAAGATTGGAGGCTTATCCATGAACTGTTGGGCACTAAATTGAAATTTAGAACGGCCTTCCACCCGCAAACGGATGGACAGACCGAGAGGACCAACAGGACTATGGAGGATATGCTCCGAATGTGCGCTCTAGATTTTGGAAAGAAGTGGGAAGATCATCTCTATATGATCGAATTCGCCTACAATAATAGTTACCAAGCCAGTATAAAGATGGCTCCTTTCGAGGCCCTCTATGGTAAGAAGTGTCGTACGCCGTTGTCTTGGGCAGAAACGGGCGATACTAAGCTATTAAAGCGAAAGGATGTTGAGGAAGCAACTTCGATGATCCGAACTATTCGAGAAAGGCTATTGATTGCCCAGGATAGGCAAGCAAAATATTACAACGCCAAGCATAGGAACCTAGAGTTCGCCGTCGGTGACCGGGTTTACTTGAAGATCAAACCGTTCAAAGGGGTATCAAGGATCCGACGCTTGAAAAAGCTCAGTCCATGGTACTTAGGACCGTTTGAGATTGTGGAACGTGTTGGTGATGCGGCTTATCGGCTTGCACTATCTGCAGAGCTGAGCGGTCTGCACGACGTGTTTCACATTTCAATTCTGAGGAAGGCAGTGCAAGAGCCTACTCATATCGTTGCGGTTGGCAAAGTGTCGGTGGATAGTGGGTTGTCGACGAAAGTCAAACCCTTACGCATCGAGGATACCGAGGTAAAGCAGTTGCGGAACAAGTCCATTCTGATGGTAAAGGTCCGGTGGGATAATTGCGGCCGAGAGGAGCTAACTTGGGAGAGAGAGCGAGCGATGCTTGCGGAGTACCCCGAGCTATTTCTCTCAGGTAAATTTTCTTTAAAAACTGTAAATTCCTGCTTACTGTTTTCGAAATTTCGGGACGAAATTCTTTTAAGGGGGGTGGAGTTGTAACACCCCAAAGATCGTGGTTCAGCGAGGTAGGCGGAATGGTAGTGTTGCGCTCGGGATAGGCACAAAATTACAGATCAGGTCAATGCGCACGACCATTGTCCTCATCGCGCACGACCGGTGATCGTGCGCCAGCGATCGTGCGTTAATTCAGAAGAAAATCGAGTTCTGTCTCGGACAGTGCGCACGACCATTTCCCTCTTCGCGCACGACCACTGACCGTGCGCCCTGTTTATTCTGTTCCGCGATTTTGAGCGGAGAAGAAGATCGTACCGTCCAAATCTTTTGGAAATTGATCCAACGGCTAGGTTTAGTTGCGGGAGACCATTAGGGCTGATGAGAGGGTGTTAAACCTCATATTCTCTAAGCCATTCTCTCTCCAAACCCTAGAGAAAGAAGGAGGAGCCAAGGAAGAAGAAGGTCGATCCCGCCATTGACGGAGCTCCGGAGCTCCGTTTCGCGAGCCGTTTCCAGATTTGGAGAGTGCAGCCCGGTGCGGTCGTTTCTCTCCGTGTAGAATCTCGGATCTATGGCGAAAAAGAACGCTCCTAGGGTAACGATTTCTTCTCCCGTTGTTTGGACTTGTCTTTTGTCCTCTCCTTCATTTCTCTATGCTTGCATGAGGGATCCCTTTCACCAAATGGGTGAAGTGTAGGATTCCCTCAAGTTCTCCGGAACTCCGGGTCGATTGTGTCCGTCCCCGGCATATTGCATGTAGAAAATCCGGTAGTCGTGCGGATTTAGGCATTTTGTGTGAAGCCTATTCGTGGCCGTGAGCCCGAATCAGTGATGCTTGGATTGCGACGTTGCATTTAGGTTAAGCCTAGAATGCGTGCCGGAGAATGACCCCGTGAAATCATCTATAGTATTGCGGGATTTAAGTGTAGGCGTCTTGTGAAGATCCTAACGAAAGCCCCATGCTTTGAGATTGGATGAAGGCAAACCTTCACCGCGAAATTGATGCGGAGCGTATTATACCTCCCCTTTTTGAGTATTTGTGAAGCCTAGATCCTTGTGAAGGGATTAGGTGCGTAGCTTATATTTGTGTAGCACTTGAAGGTGCTAAACCCTTATGGGCCGAGGCAAAGCCGTACCCGCGTCGTGCGATAGATCGCGACGATTAGAGCACGGGCAAAGCTAGCCGTGTGATCATGGGAGAGGTCGTGGAAGGTGGTTTACCTAGACCGACCAAAAGCTCTTTTTCCCACATAAGGCGATGGCCCTTACGGTGGAGTGTTTGTGGAATTGATGTTGTTAGCCTCATGCGGTTGTTTAGGCAGTTGTGGGGAACCTTCGGGTGAACCCAACCAATATCATGTGCATACCTAGGTTCCCTCCTTTTTGATGCTCAACCTAGAAGATTGAATGTGCTTGAAACCTCACCTTGTGTAGTTGCACTTTCTTTATTTTAGTACTTGTGCTAGTATGGCTTGCTTGCAGGGTAGAATCTCCGCCACCCCGGGAAAGGGGTGGGGTCGTTATAATTTGGTCAGCTGTGCTGACCGTTACTTTGTTTGCCACCGCTTGGTGGAATGTTCTTATGCAGGTGCAGGTGAGCCTAGCGGGAAATAGCGGGCGATGGCCCTTTGCAGTGTTGGCCCTCGAAGGCCAGCCTTTTTCCTGTTTTTCATATATGGCCGGCCTGCGTGCCGATGTATGCTTTTGGAGTTTTGTGCATTGGGTGAATGTAAGGCCTTAAGGCCGTAACTCTTATTCAGGTTACATTCCTATGATAGTGGACAGTTCTTTTTGAATGGTTTAATTAATGCTTCCGCTTACGTTTTGTACTCTCGTTTAGTTGTTACTTTTCTGGTTATCACCTTTTAAATCCTAGCTAGTGTGGTTTGTATGGCGTGGGGTCCCGGCCGGACCTGCTGTTATACCTTTCGTACTGGCAGGGTGATACACTGGGCGGTCACTCAAATATGAGACCGCACGATCTAGGAATGGGATTAGCTTACACTTGGTGCGATTTTTTTGCTGTTACAGTGACTCCTATTTATAGGCCTGGGACCTGTTCCAGTCACCACCCTATGAGATAGATTCACCAACCTTGATCGCGCGACCAGACCGGTCAACCCGCGCGATCAGCAAAAGATCATTCTGCTTAGTGAGCTCACCGGCTTCAACATAGATAAGGAGATCGCCACTCCTCCAAGAAGCTGCCCACCACCAGTGTTCGCCAACATGACCGTGAACACAACCTGTTTGCCAATGAGATGGCGAACACAACATGTTCGCATTGCCAGCCTCAACCGGAGAGCGCGAACAGAGACCGCGCGACTAAGAAACCTTTGTCGGCGAACACCAACAGGAACCCGGACAGTCGCGAGACTAGACTTCCGGATACCTGAACCAACCCTGTGTGGTCACAGCTTGACCGGCACAGTCCTGAAGTAATAACCCGCCACGCGGTCACAGAACTAGACCGCGCGGACTCACCTCAGTAGCCTTGGACAGAAGAACGGCGGTCACGCTGAAACACCAGAAGGCCGGCTAGGCAAGAATACGTTAGACCGCAGATGGTGATCGCCAGGTCGCGCAGTCACGCCAGACCGCTCGACCACCCTCCAGACCGCCAACTTCCACAAACATCCACTTCAACATTTTCAACACTCCCCCTTGAAGTGGGAAGTTGAAAACAGCCCAAGTAAACTCCTAAGCCGAGTGAACGACCCCTTTGCCAGCGCCTTTGTGAATATGTCTTCAATGTTGTCCTGACTCCTAACATGCTCGACCGAAAGAGACCCCTCCAGCACCTTCTCCCGAATGAAGTGATGCTCGATCTCAATATGCTTAGTCCTCGCGTGACAAACTGAATTAGTAACCAGTTTGAGAGAACTCTCATTGTCGCCACGGAGCAGAGTCGGCCCTCGAACCTCCTTATAGACATCTCCCACCAACCTCCTAAGCTAGATGGCTTCTTGAGCTGCCAAGGCCGAAGCGTTGTATTCCGCTTCCGTGGTGGAGACAGACACGGAATCCTACTTCTTGTTGCACCATGATATAGCCGTAGGACCCGCCATGAAGACGAATCCAGACGTTGATTTCCGATCATCCGAATCTCCCCTGTAATTAGCATCCATGTATCCATGCACCTCGAAGCCCGCATCCCTCCTGTATAGGAGACCCATATCCGAGGTCGCCTTGACATACTTCAAAATATTTTTGGCCGCTAGTAGATGAGGCATCCATGGTTCCACCATATACTGACTCACCCTACCAACTGCATACACAATATCCGGCCTAGTGATCGTTAGATAAATCAAGCTCCCAACCAGAGCTCGGAACACAATCGGATCTTCCAGAATCCTCCCCTCATCCTTCCGAATTTTCATGGCCTTCTCTAGAGGTGTAGAAATGCATTTCCCTTCCTTCATGCCGAATTGCTCCACGATTCGCTCCGCATATCCAGCCTGGGACACCAGCACTCCACTTTCCTTCCTCTACACTTCGAGTCCAAGGAAATGGTGGAGTTCACCTAAGTCCTTCATCTTGAATCTGATAGATAGCTCAGCCTGAAGCTTTGCCACCTCCTCCTTCGAATTCCCCGTCACGATCATATCGTCTATGTAAAGCAGCACGATGACTTGAAGCTCCCCGCTCTTCTTGACAAACAAGCTTGAGTCAGAGTCTGAAGCACCAAATCCACAGAATAGGAGATATTCTGCGATCTTCCCGTACCACGCCCTCGGCGCTTGCTTCAACCCGTACAGGGCCTTCTTCAGCTTACAGACATCGTCTGGAAGATCTTCAGATACGAAACCTGGCAGCTGGACCATGAAGATATCCTTGTCAATCTCGCCGTACAAGAAGGCATTCTTTACGTCGAGCTGCCAAATCTCCCATCCATAAAATGCCGCCAAGGCAATAATGAACCAAACTGAAGTAATCTTTGCCACCAGACTAAATGTCTCTTCATAATCTTCACCGTATTGCTGCGAGAATCTCCAAGCCACAAGGCGAGCCTTGTACCGCTCAATACTGCCATCCTCTTTCTTCTTGAGCTTGTAGACCCACTTGCACATCATAGGAGTGATGCTCTTGGGCCTGGGAACCAGAGACCATGTCTCATTCTTCTCGAGAGCGGCCATCTCTTCCTGCATAGCAGTATCCCACTCCTTTACGCCTTTGGCCTTCTTAAAGCTCGACGGCTCCCGCTCATCCAGGGGTCCATCAAAGAAACACGAGACAAAGCTTACCATGTTTCCTCCTGTATAGCGATCAGGAGCAATGATCGTTTAATTTGATCTCCTCAATGCCCTCCCTTGACTTACATTATCCTCAGCTGCTACTTCCCTAGCTCCCCTTCCATATGTACTAGGAGCATCGCTCCCCCTACTCCCTAATCCAGAAGCCTCCGTCTCAGAACTAGACATGGATGGACCACCTGGTGACACAGGTAGCTCCACCTGAATATTTTCTACAGCTCTCTCTGGCTCCTCCCCCCTGCTTTCTGGTAGTTCAACACTAGAACTTCCCTTGTACGACGTCACCTCGTCGAACACGGCATCGCGAGATACAACAAATCTCCGCGTCTCCAGGTCCATGCACTTCTAGCCCTTCTTTCGATCATCGTATCCCACGAAGACTAGCTTCCTTGCTTTCGCATCTAGCTTCATCTGAAGAGCATCTGGAACATGCACATAGCAGGTGGAACCAAACACCCAAAGGTGCGCCATGCTTGGATTTTCTTTGAACATCATCTCATGTGGTGTCAACATGTTGATGGGACTGAGAGTCATCCTGTTGATGACGTAGGCAGCACAAGACATTCCCTCCGCCTAGAAGGACCTTGGGATACTCTTGGCATGCAACCAACACTTGCAGGTCTCCGTCAGATGACGGATCTTCCACTCTGCAACTCCGTATTATTGTGTAGTATGTGCACAAGTGAGCTCCCTCTGGATGCCTGCCTTCCTGTAAAAACTAGAGAACTCACTAGAGGTGAACTCCCACCTGTTGTCAGTTCAGCTTCTTTACCCGCAGGCCTAGCCGACCCTCCACAAGCTCCTTGAACTCCAAAAACTTGGCAAATGCCTCCGCCTTCTCCTTCAGAAAATAAACCCAGACATATCTGGTGTGATCGTCGATCAACACCAGTATACACCTGCTACCTCCGAGGCTTGGGGTAGCAGTCGGTCCCATCAAGTCACCGTAGATGCACTCCAACGACACACTACTCCTTGTCTGCGACTTATTAAATGGCAGTCGATGAGACTTGCCGAACTGACATCCCTCACAAACGTGACTGTCACGGTTGGAGGATAGACTGGGCAGGCCTTTGACCAGACCTTTTATCGCCATAGCTTTCAGCTTATCCATTCCTACGTGCCCCAACCTCTCGTGCCATATTATGGCACTACTATTGGTCCTCATCTTGTGAACATAAGAACTTGTCGATAAACAAACAAGTCTTTTGCCCTCCTACCGACATGAATGACCTCAGCTTTTACCGCCTCAACATTTTGTAGAAACTTCACTTATGTTGTGCCGAACAGAACGCGATACCCAACATCTACAGCGTTGGTCATGGAGAAGAGGTTTTCCTCATCCGGGCACATGATAGACACTCTTCAACGTTAGTCGCCCTCTATCACTGCCCAAATAAACAACCCCCACCTTGTCGACTGCATGCACAGTATTATCAATAGTTATGATAGCATCATTACCTGAGTAGGGATGCGCTGATGAAAGCTTCGACTCATCCCCGGTGAGGTGATGACCACACCCCTAGTCCACGATCCAGTCCTCCTGATAGTTGATTGGAGCCGCAACTCCAATAGAAGCTGAGAAGGCTCCTCCCCATCCTCCATCATTTGGCCTGGCCTCCATTTCTTCCTTCCCTTCAGCACCATGCCCAGGCTGCAGATTCACCCGGCAGTCCTTCCTGATATGACCAAACTTGCCACACTTGAAGCATTTGGGACCTTCTCCCTTCTAAATCCCTTTAGCCTTGGGAGCATAGCCCCCTTCCTCCTATCCAGAAGTTGAAGGCCCATTGCCTCCAGCGGTCTTCTTCTTCTTATCCCATCTCTTCTTCTTTCCTGTGAAGAGCACCTCGCCATCTCCCCCAGACACTGACACCCCCACCATGTGCCTTGCCAGGCTCTCCTGCAACGCATGCAGATTCTCTAGCTCCAGCAGAGACGGCTTGATTTGCCCAACCCTGCACCGACGTCACAAAGGCAACATACTCCTTCCGCAAGCCGCGAATGATGTGCCTCTTCATCTTCGCCTCATAAATTGGCTCATTAGGATCCAGTGTTGAAATCTCAGCGCACAGGTTCTTCAGTTACAGGAAGAACGTAGAGATAGAAAGATCTCCCTGAACTGACCTTGCCAGCTTGTTTCCCAGAAACTGTAGCCTCGCTACATTCTTTCATGTTAAACAGGCCATCCAGGGCTCTCCAGATCTCTGCAGCTGATCCACACCCCAAGAGTGATCAAACAGATCAGGTGAAATTGCTCTTCTCAGAGTGAACTCAGCCTTCACATTAGTTCTTCTCCAATTCCTCACCTCCTAACCATTATCCCCAACTGGGACAACTTCCTGCGTACTGTCTCCTTCAACAACCTCCCAGAGGTCCTCACCCAGAAGATAACTCTGCATACACGACTTCCACTTCTTGAAGTTACTCGATGTGAGCATCTCAATACCAAGACCTCTTACAAAACCTCCTTCCATGGCTCTACCACTGGTTCCTTCTTCACAAAAGCGATGACAACTTTAAGTTGTTCACTGCTCTATCCACTCCAACCTACCTCTGATACCATGTGAAATTTTTCATCGATGATCATTTAGAGTGATCAGGAATCGTACAACTTAAAGATTACAGCGAACTCCACTAATTCTCCCAAACTCCAGCAACCCACACTGCAAGCCGCGAGACTGCCCGAACACTTCAGAAGAAGAGGTGCCCGATGCTGTCCGCACAATCCGCAAAAGCTACACAAAGAAGTTCAATCAGTAACCTGGGCGGTCACTCAAAAATGAGACTGCACAATATAGGAATGGGATTAGCTTACACTTGGTGCGATTATTTTGCTGCTACAGTGACTCCTATTTATAGTCTTGGACCTTTTCAGTCACCACCCTATGAGATAGAGTCACCACCCTTGATCGCGCAACCAGACCGGTCAACCCACGCGATCAACAAAAGATCATTCTACTTAGTAAGCTCGCGGCTTCAACATAGACAAGGAGATGCCACTCCTCCAAGAAGCTGCCCACTACCAGTGTTCGCCAACATGACCGCAAACATAACCTGTTCGCCAACGAGACGGCGAACATAACATGTTCGCATTGCCATCCTCAACTGGAGACCGCGAACAGAGACCGCGCGACTAAGAAACTATAGTCGGCAAACACCACCAGGAACCCGGACAGTCGCCATACCGGACTTCCGGATACCTGAACCAACACTGTGCGGTCACAGCTTGACCGACATAGTCCTGAAGTAATAACCCGCCACGCGGTCACAGAACCAGACGCGCGCGACCTCACCTCGGCAGCTTGGACAGAAGAATGGCGGTCACGCTGAAACACTAGAAGACTGGCTAGACGAGAATACGTCAGAACCGCAGATGGTGATCGCCAAGTCGCGCGGTCACGCCAGACCGCTCGACCACCCTCCAGACCGC